>CAICTM010000236.1:0-87576 GCA_903772945.1 Seminavis robusta
TGGGAGCAATGGTTCGGAAGTTCTGGAAGAAGAGGCCTGGCCGAAGCTGTTCGATAGTTATTGGGAGACTTATCGGTCTGAGTGATTGAAGATTCGTCATCCCCTTTTGCAGAAGCCGAAACAGCAACTGCTCGCGGAACACTTCCAACTTTCACAGCACCATCTCCTGGAAGAACTGATTGGACATTGAAGGAGCCCACAGCCTCATAGTACGCCTCCACTTTAGTCTTGGTGGTTGTTTGACGCAACAAGCGATCACTTTGTTCCTCTAATTCCACCTTGCGCTTGGATAGTTTGTCATATCGCTCGAACAGATCTCTTTTACGCTTTTTCAGCATGGTGATCTCCCAGGTCTCATCTCTTGCTTCTGCTCGTACCAACATGTTCTCAATATCACGTAAAGAGCTGTCAAACAGTTTGTCTCGGCAGAGCTATTGTGAAAGAGGAGATCTCTCACATTTCGCTGGGCTTCCTTCAATTCCGTCATGGCAAGTGTGGCACAAGCAAGCTTGTCTTTGACCGCCACACCACGATGATAAACTCCGGTTCCACCACCCTCATTCATTTCTCGTTCTTTAGTCTTAGCTTGGAGCTCTTTGCTTCTTGTGGCAGCTCTGCTTTGTTTCTTCAGATCGCTGCCATCATGTGACAAGCAAGATAAGTTCTCTCCAGCCAGGCCGAAAGGACCATACAGCAATGCAACGAAGAAGCCATTAAACATGTATTTGAGTGGCATCTGGTCTTCCGTGTATTCTTTTCCACCAGCATCTGACGTCCTTCTATTGGTGTTCGATTGTTCTTCCCTCCTTTCAATTTGACGTACATCTTCTGTCGAACATGCAGAACCATATCCTCGAAAGATTTACCAGAGGGGTATTTGCCTCCAGGACAGAAATCAGATGCAAACTTCAAGGCAAACTTGTAGTTGGCGATGGCAGTATTGGCCCGTTCGCCAATGTTCCTTCCCATGAGGACCTTCTCACCATTCTTGTCTATCTTGTCTTTTACAAATCCTCTTTCGTGGGCTATTTACTTCGCCCCTGCAAAACCACAGTTGATTAGACAAATTCGTTCAATAGCCAATCTCAATAGAACTTGTTCTCTCACCTTCGTCACAGCTGGCAATGTCTTTCAGAACCAGCATATATCCTGAACTGCGCTCCTCATTACCCTGTCTATTATTCTCCAATGCCACCCTGTCAAAGAGAGATGCATATGCCCCCTTTCCAGTAGTAAGTTTGTCCAATACAGAGGCATAGCCAGCGGAACCATGAAATACTTTCTGCATAAAAACTTCTTGCTGTACCGAGTTCGCTCCTCCAGCTCTGTCCTTCATACAGACATCCTTGCACTCCACTGCTACCAGGTTCCTAATCTCCTGTAGCAGTGCATCGGGGAGCTTGTCCGCCGCCATTGCCTACAACTTGCTGGTGTGTGCAAGACTACTACGTTGCACCTTTATAGATGGAATTATGTCTGAAAAGTGAGGTCAGTTTTGGAGGTGGCACAAATGACTGACATCATTACACTCCATCAATCTGATTGGATAATGAGTGCCACGTTGGTGTCACTTTGTGTCACGTGTCGTGGAAGCGTTAGGCCCGGTGGCATGCGAGACCGACATTATCATGTGTCTCGTGTCTCGGTCTCGGGCATCGTTAGGATCGGCTTGAGCACTCAAGTCGAGCGACCCAGCCCCACCGAAAATGACCTGTGGTAGCGATTTATGACTATCCCGTTACAGATTACCAGATTACTAAAATCAACCACACAAAACTACCAAGTAGTAACACACAACACTATAAGCAACCTCTTTCAACACCATCATCAGCCTTTTTTGCTTATCAGGCGTGGAAGCTACCGTTCGTAGAACAAACGATCGGTCGTTGCAGCGACAAGAAGAAGAAGAGCTACCGTTCGTTCGTTCATTCGAAGCAGCGCCATTGTCGCGATTCGAAGCTACCGTTTCGGAGCTACAGTTCGAAGACGAGAGAAGAAGAAGAGAAAGACCTCCAAGCGGCATAGCAACAGAAGACCTCCAAGAAGAAGGGGCTCTCTCAAGTGGAGCGAGAGATAGAGACTTCCAAGTGGAAGCAGAGGTTTGGACTTGGAATATTGATCCCTTCAGTCTGGATCAATTCCTTCCTCATTGTCACCAAAGAAACCGGTTTGAGCCAAGGAGAGGGGACGCTGATCCAAGAGTTTTGGCCTAGACTGCCACAGACATGGGTGTGCAGAGCTCATTCCCTGGATACAGCCTTACTTGTCTGGGTGTGTCATTTGCTGTTGGAATAGGGAGAGAAGAAGACCCAACAATGTTCTCATCCAAGTGATACCGAAGAGAAAAGAATTGGAGGCGAATATGGAGGCAATCTGCAGAGTGGGGGGCGGTGGTAGGTCCCAAGGCCGAGGCTATGGAAGAGGCCGAGGCAGGGGACGAGCTATCGGAGAAACCATGGATTCGCGAACGCAATGAATCCTCCGAAGACTTTACCAAGGGCGGTGATGCCAGGCAAGCTCCTAACAAAGAAGAACAACAGCAAGGAGTACAAGTCTACTCGTAAAAACGACCACTCTTCCAAAAAAGAAGAAAAATGGTGCGACTACCACGGGTCCAGCACTCACAACACCGCTGACTGCATGACTCTGAAGAAGCTCAGGGCCAAGTCTCAGTCCTCGTCTGGCAACGATTAACAAGCCACCGTACAACAAGAACAAGACTTGAAACGCAAGTCCGACGACGCCAAGACCACCACCAAGAAGGAACTCTCAGTCCTCATGAAGAAGGTTTCCAACGCTGCGTTCAAGCCTGATCGCAAGAAGAAAAGCTAATGCAACCATGTTGCAAGCGCAAGTCAGACAACAACTCCGACAACGGGACGACTCCTTCTGTTGGAACTCCATCAACATGATGGACAAGAAAATGGCGGCCGTTGACAAGGCGCTTACCGAATTCGACTTCAATCATTCAGATGGAGAGCTCTCGTCTGAGGATTAGGCCAGGTTGATGATTCAACGGAACATGTTCCGATTTCTCTACCTAAGTATTGAAGATATCTCACTAATAGTAGAAACAAGAATTGTTTGTAAACTGAATGAACGTCTACGGCAAATTGATATATTGCCTAAACTGCTCAACTAGACAATGTGAATCATCTTCAGCATCGTTACTAGTCCGTGGCAATCAACCTCTTAAACGTCGCAAGACAAGATGACCTCAAACCCATCGTTCTTGTTAGATTTATACAAGCGGAAGAAGAAAGGAAACCAAAACCCTTACACTCCGTTGCTTACTGGAGTACAGGAGCATCCGGTGAACTTTGATTGACTCCAACACTTATGCTAACGGTTACGTATGTAAGAATCTATGGGCGGCGTCACAACATTACGGATTGCTTTTGAAAGGAATTAAACCCGCACGAAGTGTAAGGTGCACACTCTTGATTTCCTGAGTTCCAGCGATAATGAATTATCGAACTGGAATTTACACGTCACCAAGAACTTGGGGGCGCGCAGACATGATTCAATTAGGTCAAGACATCTCTCTTCGACCTAAGAATCAAGTTTTGATTGTAAGTACCAGATTGGTTACAGCTATTTTTCGCTGCGAAAGATGGCAATAGCCAATAGAAAGGAGAACTATCTACTTTCCGATTCCTGCAGCTGTCCGCCAACAATGCAGATAGTCTCAAGAATATTCTTGACACGATATACGAACAAATAGACGTGCCAGAGTCGAAACACCAGTTAAATAAGGAAGAGCAAGAACTGCCTCATGCCTTTTTCAACCAAGTGCTTCGACCCGTCGAGGATACTTGGGGAGAGTTGCGAAATACGACTACGAAGTAGAACTTCGTCCCGACGCTAAATCCTATTATACTAGGGCTCACCTACTCCACGGGTCCATAACAACACTCTTAAGAAGGAGGTTGAACATCTCTGCGAGGCAGGAGTACTCAAGAAGGTGAACGTTCCGATGGAGCGCACCAACCTTTATCATTCCCAAAAAGATGGATCTGTACGATTCATCTCTGATTTTCAGGAACCGAACAAAGTCAAGACGAAGCTATCCTATCCCAAAATACAAGACATGCTCTTGAACCTAAATGGTTCAAGTGCGCTACCAGTTAGACCTGAACACGGGACACTACCAATCGAGCTGTCACCTCACTCGAAGCAACCATGTACCATTGCACTCCCGTGGGAAAGCACGAGTACCAGAGGTTACCAATTGGCCTATGTAATAGTCCCGACATCTTCCAAAGGAAGATGAAAACACGCATGCATGACTTAGAAAATGTCCGTGCATACATCGATGATCAACTCATCCTAAATGACGTCGATCTGGCGGATACGTTGAATAGTTAGATGACCTTTTCCAAAGACCTCAAGAAGTCGCGGTGAAATCACACTACCAAGGCCTTCCTCGAAGGAAGAAGGAGTATCTAGACATTGGACTACTCGAGAAGGAATCCAACCCTTAACTAAAAGGATAAAGATGTGATCCAGCTATCGCCTTCCTACCAACAGGAAGACTCGTAGATCATTGGACCACAACTACCAAGGGCTGCTCCAAGACAGCAGACGGAGCAACCACCATTCTGAAACAGACATGGTTTACCCAGTATCCATGACCGGTGTCATGGACAGAGAACGTTAGACCCGCGCAGAGGTCGAGAAGACCTCCGGGATGAACATGGACTTCGTCGCAATATCACGGTCAATCGTGACAAGATCACAACATCCGTTTCAAAGCAAACCGGAAATACATTAAGGAACGTCGCCAACAACTATCCAGAAAAACACCCGATAAGGAGAACACGACACGTGTCCCTCATCAACACCATGTCAACGATACTATGATGATTCATCAGTAACAACCGTTATACGGTCAGCCAACGACAAAGGTCCTTACCACACAGACCGGTCAATAACAATGGCACTGTACGGCTCCGACAACTACCGCCAGTGCGGCACAGTACCAGACTTGAACATAAAGTATTTAACACCCATAAAGGCCTGATCCCTTGTGGATTGCCATCGTGCGACGCACATGTCTACATCCAATCTCCGGAGAGTGCCCCCACTTTAATTCATTATGTTCTCCTTGTCGACTGATGTCGTGGCCTTCCGGACCCTTGTCAGGGGCGAATGCAATACACGCCTCTTAGCCTTATTCGCACTCGATCCTAGATATAGGTTGAGTTCGACTCATGACTTAGTCTCTCGTGAATAGTCATTGAGACAGGGTTCTCAATGACCGCTCTAGTCATAACTAGGTGATGATGAAACTCGCTCTAGATATTTAGCCAGCGTGGAGTACTTCCACGCTACTAGATAAATGCTAGACGAATCTTCCACGCGTTCCGTTTTTGGATCGTGAGTGAGTAGGATTGCTACCGCAACCTACTCTATCACACTCTACAGTCTCCCGCGGGAGTTCAGATCTACGATCCTTTGATTGTGGATTCTCTCTCGTTGATTAGTTTTTCATAGCTTTTCTAATCCCTCTCTTTAATCCTCTCATAACTTTCATTCTCTCAAACTCAAAACACTCGAAAGATCTTTACACTAGCTTTTAGCGTAGTGCACCAGGTCTACTGCACACCGTTTCATTGGTGCCATGTTGACCCGATGAAGACCAAGTCGGAGGCTCACTTGACCTTAGACTCACTTTTCCAGAAGATTGGAGTACCAAGAGTCCTGATCCCAGACAACGCGAAGGAGCTTACCATGGGAGAGTTTCGACGAAAGGCACAACGAGTTCAGTGCCCTATCCATCCGGTTGAGGCTTACACACCCAACCAGAACTTTGCTGAAGACCTAATCCGAGAGCTGAAGAGAACTTACAGAAGAGCAATGACGACTACTGACAGCTTGGAATGCCTCTGGGACATGTGTTTCGTCTTCTGCGGGCTGACTCGCAGCCACACTGCATTACCGATCCGAGAGTTGGATGGCCAAGTTCCCGCTACTCTTTTGACAGGGGACACTGCTGACATCTCACATATTTGTGAGTTTGGATGGTATGATTGGGTTTGGTACCTTTCTCCTGAGAGACAGGGCGAGTCAATGGAAAGGAAGCGCCTTGGTCGCTACTGTGGCCCCAGCACTGACATTGGGGACGCTATGTGTGCCCGAATCCTCACCGAGAAGGGCCAGTTGGTCTCTAGGACATCTGTCATCCCCTTATCAGACCAGGAGAAGCTGAGCCCGGTGATTGAATCCAAGAAGGCAGCATTCACAGAATCCCTTAAGAAGTCCCTTGGCAAGCGTTATGTTTTGGCCAGCAGTGATGATGCTGAATCTCGTCAGGATGAAGAGATACCAGAGTATTATGAGCCAATTGATGATCGTGACCCAGCTCCTCTGCCAGAGTTGTCAGAAGCAGATGAGATGCAACATGAGGCCTTCGATAAGTACATTGCAACTCGTGTTTGTGTCCCACAGGGAGACCAAATGTCTTATGGCACAGTCACCAAGCGCAAGAGGAACTCAGATGGAAAACTGATTGGTCTTTCGAATTCTAACCCATTGCTTGATACTTCCCTTTATGAGGTGGAGTTTGACAGTGGCGAGACCGAGGCCTACTCGGCCAACATCATTGCAGAGTCTATCTATGCTCAGGTGGATGATGACGGTTACACTTTGTTTGAATTAGCGGATATCCTGGACCATGCGAAGGATGGACACGCTGTTTCAGGGGACGACGCCTACATCTATCGGAATGGCAGGAAGATTTCGCGACGGACCACCAAAGGGTGGAAACTTTTGTGTCAGTGGAAAGATGGGACCACCTCCTGGCAGTCCCTTAAGGACATGAAAGATGGTTACCTGATTCAGACGGCAGAGTATGCACAGAACAATGGCTTGGAGTCAGAGCCAGCTTTCTCTTGGTGGGTCCCCTACACCCTCAAGAAGCGGAATCGGATTATCTCTGCTGTCGCCAAGCGTTACTTTCGCAAGGAACAGAAATATGGGGTTGAGCTCCCCAAAACAGTGGAGCATGCCCTTGAGATCGACAAGGAAACTGGTACAACCTTCTGGCATGATGCCATTAAGAAAGAGATGGCAGCCGTCGGCAAAGCTTTTGAGATCTTGGAGGAGGATGCCCCTGATCCAGTTGGCCATACTCACATCCGTTGCCATATGGTTTTTGACGTTAAAAGTGACTTCACCAGAAAGGCACGCTTGGTCGCTGGAGGACACATGACTGACCCCCCTTCGTCAATCACCTATGCCAGTGTTGTCAGTCGTGAGAGTGTACGACTGGCCTTCCTGATTGCAGCATTGAACGATTTGGATATCTTGGCAGCTGATATTGGCAATGCATATTTGAATGCCCCAGTTCGAGAGAAGATTTTTATCACATGCGGTAAGGAATTTGGCCCATTTGAGGGACGCAAGGCAAAGGTCGTCAAGGCCCTGTATGGCCTCAAATCAAGTGGAGCAGCATGGAGGGTCCACTTAGCTGATGTTTTGCGAGACAACTTGGGGTTCACCTCTTGTAAGGCAGACAATGATGTCTGGTTTCGTGCAGCCACCAGGCCTGACGGAAGGGAATACTATGAGTATATTTTGGTATACACGGATGACCTCCTTTGCATATCAACTAACCCAAACACCTTACTCTGCTACCTGGATCAGCATTTCCTGTTGAAGCCAGGATCCCTGGGAAAGCCAACTCAGTACCTTGGAGCTTCAGTCAAGGAGTACAATCTCCCTGGCGTTGACAAACCCTGTTGGTCAATGGGATCTGAACAGTATGTCAAGGAGGCTGTCAGAAATGTGGAAACATGGCTAGAGCGACGTGGGAAGACGCTCAAGTCGAAAGCAACTTCAGTGTTACCGAGCAATTACACCCCGGAATTGGATGTTTCAAACCTTTGTGATGACGAGTGGACAAATTACTTTCAACAACAGATTGGAGTGCTACGATGGGCCGTGGAACTCGGGAGAATTGACATCTGCACCGAGGTTTCAATCATGGCTTCGTACTGTGCAGCCCCACGAGTTGGGCATCTGGACACTGTGTTTCATATCTTGGCATATCTCAAGCAGCACAGTCGTTCTCACCTTGTTTTTGATCCTTCCTATGTGAATCATGTGGAACCAGAGCGACCTGACTGGAGCGATTTCTATGCCGATGCGAAAGAGCTTTTGCCCCCAGACATGCCGAAGCCCCTCGGCAAACCAATCCAAATCACCATGTTTGTGGATTCTGACCATGCTGGGGACAAGGTGACACGTCGTTCGCGTACTGGTGTACTCGTCTTTGCTAACATGTCCCCAATTATCTGGTATAGCAAGAAGCAGGGCTCCATTGAGACTTCTTCCTTTGTATCTGAATTCGCAGCAATGAAGGTTGGAATCGAGATTGTGGAAGGCTTGCGATACAAGCTCAGGATGATGGGAGTCCCTCTCGATGGTCCAGCTCATGTCAAGGCGGACAATATGTCAGTGATCAAGAATTCAAGTATCCCGGAGTCTACCTTGAAGAAGAAGAGCAATTCGGTCGCCTACCATTATGTCCGTGAAAGAGTCGCTGCAGGCATGGCAAACATCACATACGAGAATACTGAGAGCAATCTGGCGGATATGCTGACGAAGATCCAGAACGGGCCTGTGAGACAGCGACTGGTTTCGAAAGTCCTCTATTAACAATCTGCAAAAGGCAACATGACCATAGGGTGGGCCGTTGTGGTTAACGGCAGGTCTGAGCCTCCAAGGGGCCTTGCCCCAAGGGTACATCCTGTTTCAGACTCCTGAAGTCTGTTTTCCCATTCCAAGTGCAATCTAGCGTGAGATAGATCCCCCTCTAGCTTGAGGGGACCGAAAATGACCTGTGGTAGCGATTTATGACTATCCAGTTACCAGATTACCAGATTACTAAAATCAACCACACAACAACTACCAAGTAGTAACACACACAACTATAAGCAACCTCTTTTCAACACCATCATCAGCCTTTTTCGCCACAATGCAAAGACGGAGTGACCAGTCACAAAGACGGAGTCACTCACGCGATTAGAAATTCATTCTTGCTTTCTCGAAGTTGCCTAAATAGGTAAAAGTCGTTGTGGTTTGGTGGCAAACTGTAACGAAGCCTTCACAATTTCATTATTTTTCACACACTCCACACTCCACAACATCAAACCAGGTGAACTTGTTGTCTGTCATCAGTGTCAACAAATCCAAGCACAGTTACTTCAGATTACACGACAATGAGGAAAATTCTTTTAATAAGCTTCCTGATTCTTCGGGCCAGTTGTCAAACAGTTCCTGACTCCACGAATGAGACTGCGAGAACCAACTTTCAAGGTTTCTCCACATTTCCGCCGGTGAAGACCGCGGCTACCAATGCCAATACTCCAGCAAGGAACAACATGCCACCCACCATGGCGCCAACTCGTCGTAGAATGCGAATGCCAGCGAATGGCAATGCTGCTTCGAGACTCCCTGCCCCAACAGCGGCAAAAGCGGTACCAAAGCCCACGAGAGCGCAAACCCAGCCGAGACCGAACAATGCTGCACCGAAACCAGCACAGCAAACCAACAATAAGCCCGCAATCAAACCGACGCCGGTTCCGGCAGCCGATGTTGGTCCAATATCCATCACTGCCAACGAAGATGGCATTACGTACAAGCCGGGGAAACTCACTCACACCCAAGCAGGACTTCGGTTGAGCCAGGGACTGTCGGCAAGGGTCATTGCTCGGTCTGGACAGCTTGTCAACTATACGAATGGAATGAGATCAAGAGATGTGTTTCACGGCCGTCCCGATGCAGGAGCTTGTTTCGAAGATACTCGTATTTTCAACCCAGGCGGCTGGGTATACGTATCCAATTCCGAAATGAGACAGATTGACCCGGGTGTCCAACCCGGAGAGGGTGGAGTGGGTGCCATTACGTTTAGACGAGATGGAGAAATTATCAACTATAAGCCAGTATTGACCAATTCCACCTGGAACTGCGGGGGCGGGCGCACTCCATGGAATACATGGGTTTCTTGCGAAGAGCAGCCAGGAGGTAAAGTCTATCAAGTCGATCCCTTGGGACTGAGACCTGCCGAGGTGATGACTATGGGGCGAGAAGGCGGCGCTTGGGAGAGCTTTACGTATGACACACGAAACATGTCGGGTAAGTGAGAAAGAGCGCAAAACGATTGCCGTCCACCCTACAATGAATCCTGTTGCCTGACACGCCATTTCCTCATTCAGAACCCCACTTTTATCTCACGGAGGATGCGCCTCGAGGTGCCGTCCAAAGATTCACTCCTAATAGAGTAGATTGGGTGAACGACCCTTGGCAAATGCTGCATCGGCCTGGGAAGACTGAATACTTGAAACTCATCCCCAATCAGCAAGGTACGGGTGGAAGATACCGATGGGTCGCTGGCCGCGTGGCTGGCAGGAACAACGCGCTTCAGTATTATCCAAACGTGGAGGGAATTGACTGTGACGGCGACTCGGTCTACTTTGTATCCAAGACACTGCAGCAACTTTTTGAATTGAATCTCCGGAATGGTCGCTACTCGAACAGCTCTACAGTTCGAGGAAAATTTGATGGAAAACCCGATCAAGTTGCGCGAATTCTGGCAAACGACGACAGACCCAAGCATAAAGATACTTTGCTTTACTTTACAGAAGAGGGCGGCAAACATGCGGGTGTACATGGACGGAATCCTGGTGGCAAGTTTGTCACAATCTTTGAAAGCCCCGTGTACAAGACCGAATGTGCCGGGTTGTCTTTCTCTCCGAATGGAAAGCACATGTATATTGCGTATCAAGATCAAGGAATTATGCTGGACGTGTATCGTCGAGATGGCCTCCCATTTCACGCCAAGTCTCTCAATATCAAATATCACAAGAACAACAATGGAGGAGGCGGTAGCGGCAACGCTAACACGGGAGGTGGAGGTGGAGCAGCAAATGGAGGCGCAGCCACGACAGGCGGGGCCGGAAACAATCGTCAATAGCAAAACCCTGCCAGCACAAGACTAGAGAATATAAATCTACTGTACAATACTATAGAAAGAGAAAATGTCAACACGCGCCTCTAATGTTACTGCTTGCTACTGTAACCGTAATCAGTGACAGGCATTCCCTCCCCCCTGTTGTTGCCCCCATCCAACCGCGCTGTCCAGAGCGCTGAGTTTCCTCGCATAAGCTTGGCTCTCTGCTCGCATTCTTACAGTGCGACTCTTATTAAAATCTCTGCCCACTCTTCGCTTGCTAGCTAGAGGGATGCCTCCGTGGATCCCACAAAGTCAAGCCCTTTGGCCCCCATGTTGGTTCTCAGTTTGTTGCCCCCGATCCCAAGGAACCTAGAGCAACCGGTACAGTAGTAGTCCTGAATCCCTCCTCTCTTTGCCTTCAGCCTGGTCCTTCCGTGGATACTAGTATCTTCCATGCTCTGAACCCCTTTCTAGCTACAGATCAATCACGCGTGGCAAGCATAACTAAGAACTCTCAATAAGATTAAGGTTTACGCCAGGCAACACCAGCTGAATCACGAGCCAAAGCCTCATTTTTTGCCAGTTGTTCCATCAAAAGCAACGGTGTCAATTGCAGTTGACCATCCCCTTGGATATCCCAATGAGTTGCCCACAGAAAGAGCATATCCTCGCAACCATGACTTCACCATGCAGGAGAATTTCGATTCTTGCCTCGCTCTCTTTACTTGGTTTTGGTGGCAGTCTTTGGACGCTGTGGATGAATCTGCCATTGTTAAACATAGTCGCAGTGGAGGAACAGCAGAGATCGGCCTCATTGGGACTGGATAACTGGCAGAGAAAACCAAAACAAGATTTTTTGAGAGGGAGAGTGTTTCATCCGCATCACAACAACAACAACAACAACAACAACAAAACGTCTAGATTTTCCTCACCAGCAGAACCACTCTGCCAGAAGTGGGCTGTTTTTTCCTTCTTGAAAGCATGGAAACACAGTCCCAAACCAACAACAACAAAAGCTTGGCTCAAAACTCTCCTGCAAGACATTCAAAACAGTCAGCCCAACCAAGATTGGTGCACAGTGGTGATTGTTCCAGATAGAATAAAGGGTACCAGTACTACGAGTAGGTTTGAAGTAGACATCACCATCAGCGTGATCACACTGGGGCAGATCAAGCAACAAGGAGGCATGTCTGGCGAGTTTGCCAAGGCCTTGCTACTTCAGTTATCTTCATCCAACATGGAGGCTGCATACAAGAATGCTGGCTACCTCTATGCAATCCAGCATGGAGCCAAATACATTTTGGATTTGGACCAAGGCCCAGGCATGGTAGCAGCCTGGAAGAGTCTTGAGGAAACCATGTTCAATCAAACAAACAGCAGCTCTCTTGATGTAGATGTCCCATTGATTGGCGCAAGGAAAGTACTCAATTCACATGCCTTTGCTTTACGTGATACAAGGATGGCAGCTTCTTGGCCACGCGGCTACCCCAAAGCCCATGGGCCACCACAGCGCGCCAAGCTCGCCTTTTCCAAAGATGTCAACAAGAACAGCATTGGTGTTGTGCATCAGATATCAGGCACGAACCCAGATGTTGACACGCAAGGTTGCCTGATGATTACACCTTGCCTCATACGTTCCACAATGAGTGGCCCCAAGAAGAACCCACTGTTGGTACCCAAGCGAGCGTTTGTGCCCTACAATGCCAAAGCAACACTCCATACACCAGCTACTCTTTGGGCGACACTTTTGCCCATGTCACTACCATTACGGATAGCTGACATTTGGCGTTCCTACATGGCTCAAGCTTTGTTTTTTGATTTGGGCTTACAGACCATGATCGTGCCACCAATGAAAAATTCAAATAATGGAATGCCATCCAAGGATCCCTTGTGCATTCCAAATACACATGACCTGGAATCTGATGTTGCCTTCTACACACAAGTGCCGGAACTGCTGAGGCTTCTAGAGCAATACAATGCCGTTGATGCAGCATCCATACCCTACAGGCTAGAAGCACTGTGGATTTATCTATATGAACAAGATATCATCGCAGAGGATGATGTGACAATGATGCAGCTCTGGGGTCAAGCACTACTAGAGGAGAGTCCCTACGAGTTTCCAAACTTTGGGGATGGTGAGCTAGTCAGGCAACCATACTTGCGAAATGTGGTTCTCATGGGCCAATTCAACTTTGCATCAACACCCAAGACAATTTTCACTTCAAATGGAGGTGTCTTGGCGCCTGAGGTAATCAGCCAATTGGCAGAGCAGTCTGGTAGTAGTGTGCAGTTGAAAAGTGACAACAAGCACCAGAATACTATTAGTCTGGTGATTGAAGAGGACAATGCAGATATGGTGGCCTTTTGGGTGCAGAAGTGGAGAGAATTCTCTGCAAATGTGGAGGTGCGGGGACCCTTTTCTCCACAACAACTACAAGTACTTCGGGGTGAATATGAGATTGATGCCCATGGCATGGATGGCATAATATCCCAGCACCATTGGAACTACACTTTGCATGATAAAGGATTGTACTCACCCATTGCAAACCTTGTCCAATCATTGGAAATGCACCAACACCGTCCTGAAATTGAAGGTGTAATGTATGTGCATGATGACATGTTGCTCAGCATTTATGATCTCATCCAAGGGGCAGGCCAACATTCGTTGTCAAAGTTTCCATCTGACAAATTTCTGGCTTCAGGGCAAGGCACACGGGAGAGCTTTTTTGACCCACGGACCGTTGTGGACAAGGAAGCCATCAGCAGACGGGCCTACTATGTCCACCCTGACGGAAACTATTCCAAACCCAATGGTCAAACGTTCATGGATCAGACCTCATTGATGGAATCACTGGAATATTGGCCGTGGAACCCAGATTACTGCATCCCTCCCCTAGCAGAGCTTGCAAGGGATTCCAGGATGGACCCATACAGAGAAACTGATGGTGACTCAGTTGGTTCCATTCTTGTCCCTCCATGGGAACCATCGGATTTCCTGTTTGTGCCAATGAAGTTTGCAGACAACTTTGTCAAAGTGGCTAGTTTGTTTCTGGATCACGGGGTTTTCTTGGAATGTGCCATTCCAACAATTGTGGACATGATCCGCAAAACTCATACACCGTCTGAGGGAGGAGATGACATAATTCAGACCCGGAATCTGTGCTCTAGCTGGGATGAGAATGTGCGCAACAGCAACACAATGATCACAATGTGCCTTGACAAAGAAAAGCTGAATCAGGGGAATGCTGGCTCAGCAACAACAAATAATGGCTTTGGAATGTACCATCCCTACAAGCTTTCAAATGGGCTCGCAAAATGGGATGCCATGTTTGATCTGGTGGCCATGGCGGGCATGGCAGTGGATTGAACAAAGATTCCTACCACTAGAACATGAATCAAGTCTCTTTGCAATCTGCTGAGTAGAATGGTGGGACCTTGGAGGATCAACGACATGGTCTCATCAATATCTGCCTAGTTCCATCCATCTATTAGCTACCGGCGCCGGTACCGGTACCGTACCAGTACTGGTATCCACGAGCAGAGCACATCTTGCAGATATGGTATTACAGATGTAACAAGTGGACAGATATGTTTAGATAGTATTGATGCAGGTTGGTTGTAAATGCAAGTTTCGGGCATTTTTGGTTTGGGCCCGAGTGTGGCTGGTAGTACGATCGATGCGTTTGTTCGAGGGAAAAGCTGACTAGATCTAAATGAATGGCTAAGGAGAGAGAGAGTGGCTATTAGCTGGGTTAGCTATCAGGCCACCTTTGTGTTCTTCTTGTGGCAGAGTCGCTCGCCCCCCCCCCCCTGTAAGTCGGATTTGCTTTTGAGATGGACTGGTTGCCACTGGCACTAGCTAGCTAACTAGAGTACCACTGGAGCTGAGCAGCAGAGGTGATGCTTCTTTGTGCTCTCTCTTCCTCTGCAATTCAAACTATCCAGGAAGGACGGCCATCCTTCATCAAAAGCAGAATGCAGTAGGCTCGCTTCGGTCAAGCACTCTTTCAGAACAGCGAATGATTCTTGCTTCCTGCTATCGGAGATGCTATACCCTTTTGTCAGTAATCGTAACCTGTACGTTTAGAATCTTTGGCATCACTCTTTCTTGAAAGCTCTCGTTGGTAAGCCGCTAGCTAGCTAGTAGCTTAGCAAAGCAAAAGCTCAGCGAGGACGAGCCAGGAATTGGTGAGTTTGACAACGGGTAAAGCTTGGAGGGTTCGGGATCAAAATGCCAACCGTTTAGACAAGTGAGTCTTGTTGCTCGCGGTGCCGCCAACCCAGCCGCGGGAGCGCCACATCTCTCGCAACACCAACACGACGATGATTGCATGATGCATGCATCTTGCCAAAAATCTTCTCTCTTAGCTCTTGGATACTAGTAGCAGCTTAATAGCTACAGTACTTATCGTCTCATAAAAGCTTTCGTGCGGCCAGCTAGCACTCTTTGCTGTTGCTTTCCACTTGAACGAGGTATATTCGTGTCAACCAGAGTGCTTGTATAGATCTTTACCTCAGCGGGGAGATGATTAAAATGAAACCGTTTGGGCTTTCTGTACTTTTTCTTGCCCTCTTGGGTTTGGTGACGGCCCAGAACGATTGCTTCTGTCCTGGCGGAGCTGCCGCTCCAGATCCCGAAAAGGTCATTCAGCTTTCTGGGTCTACCAGCACAACTTGTGGAAAGTTACAGGAAGAAGCCACCAAGCGCTACTTGTTGGATGCCCACGGCTGCAACTTTTACAGGTACTATGGTCAGTTGTGCGGTTGCGGCGACCCGGGTGGTTATCAAGTTTGTGGTCTGTGTCAAGATGGAGAAGAACTGCCAGATACAACCACACTAGTAGAGAAAACCGCATTCTCTGTGGATTCTTGTCAGCAGTATCCTCTGGAAGCCAAATTTGACCCCTTCAAGCAGGGCTGTGGCTATTACTATTATTTGGGTTCTCTTTGTGGCTGTAGTAACAACCAGCCTCCCGAAACGGCATGTACTCTTTGTGCCGATGGCAGCGCTCCTCCTTTGGAAACTCGGCAAGTTCGATTGCCCGGTGTCGAATCAGGGACCTGCCAGTATGTCAATGAGTACACACAGTACATCCTACGACAAGACAGCAGAGAGTGCATTGCCAATCAGGCCACACTGGGAAAGTTTTGCGGATGCCCCGAAGCCGCCCAGCCCGTCAGCGACTGCCCCATTTGCATTGGAGGTCTGGTGCTCTCCAACGAACCTGCACCCAAGTTTTCGTATTTGAGCCCCAATGGTGAAACGACAATCCATCAATCCGAGCGAACGTGCTTGGAAGCGGAGATGATTGCACACGAGCTCTACTATGCATCTCAATGGGGGAATCAGATTTGCACCGATCTTCGCCAGCAATTGGCCAGTGCTTGCTGCAAAACACCCGCCGAGTTGCAGGCTAGCATTAGTGCTGCTGTTGCTACAACAACCGAAGGAGCAGAGGCTACCAACAATTCGTCGGGCACTCGCAGTGGCATGTTCAGTTGGTTTGTCCTCGCCACAGTTGTGGGTGTTTGGCAGACCATCAGGTTGGGATAAATAGGTTTCTTGGCATTCACAATTGCTTGATCATCTCTTGCGTGAGGACATGTCGGTTCTGCAAGCCATTGTGCGAGTGTTGACCGCCGTGGTACACATTAATATTAGTTTCTTAACAACATCTAGACATATGGGACTGGAACTCTGATATTGGCAGTAGTAGTATATGTGTTTTCATTACTGGGTTGGTTCGATTGTATTCGTTGATTGCAGGGAGTTGCAAGCTATTGTTGAACATACATGCATCCTTGGCTACAACACCGTACCAGTACGCTTATCCCGATCCTTTGCTTGTTCTTCCACAAAACGTGAAGCAAGGTTGGCAGTGTACTAGTACCGTATTACTAATATACAACCCTACTAGCATAGTACATGTAGAGAGTATGTGGAAAGGGGGAGTTGTATCGACTGGTGGGACTTACCCTGTAGTCATAGTAGTGAGTTCTAGTGAGTTCGCCCCTACTTAGGCCTAAGTATGGGTATCCTTTATTGGGGTATGGTGATACATAAAAGTCATTGAGAGTATTTTGCCGGGGAAAACCAGGCATTTGAGGGTATCCGATACTACTCAGAATCGCATTGGTAGTTGCGTCGGGTGCCTCAAAATACAACTTTTCGCCTAAGTATCTCTTCCCAAATACAACTTCAATCGTACGAAAGGTTCCGCGAAACCCAAAGACTTATGGTCCCGGAACCTCTCTCTTTGTATTGAGAGAGGGTAAACTCCAGAGCTACACTCTACTGCAACGCACGTATCCCGTAGTATGATGCCACATTCCGACTTGGCCGTTGGATCGGAGGAAGGAGTAACAGTCAATCCTCATTCCTCACCAAATTCCTCTCATAAATTTCGATCAAGGTGCAACTTCAGCGAAAGCCATGCTGTTTTACTCGAAACTATCGCTATTTGGTCAACTCGCTCTTTTGTTTCTAACATCGACAATGGCGAGGGCGCGCAAGACCCTCCCACAAACCTACCGGCCGATGGTCGCCAGGTTCATGTCATGGAAGCATCGCTGTCATTATGACGGGCAGCAAGGTTTCACCCAGGTATGTCGCCAAATCTGTCATTTCGCCGATCCTGGTTTCGCTGATCGGTAACTCACACCATGGTCCATCTTCTTCATTTTTTTTGTTCTTCAGAACCAGTTCCTTGCCATTACACCCACTGAAGTCGCCCAGTTCCTCAACTTCCTTGCCTATGGAAAGACCAATCCTGGTCCCAATGATCGTCCCACCTACAGGAGATCCTCCACTCTTGATCAGTACAAGAAAGCCATCAGCTACTTCCATCCCAACAAGCACGCACCATGGGCGGTTGGTCCCAATGTTGGGAATCCAACTCGCTCCACGAATGTCAACGACGTGATCAAAGCCGTGAAGAAGGCGGAGGTCAGGAAGCAGGGCGTTCCTTCCAATGCCAAGAGGGATCTCAAGCTGCGCGAATTCCGCAAGACCATTCGGATCCTGGAGCGTGATGGAGGTGCCAACATTGACCTCACGATCAAGACTCCCACCATGATGAAGGTTCAGTTCCACATGATTGGTCGAACTGATGATCTGACCAACATGGAGACTTTGGATTTTCGCAGTCACTCCAAGTTTCCAAACATCGCTCTCCAAACCAAGGTCTCCTGGAGCAAGAACGTCCAGGAGGAGCGTGATTGTCCTGACCAGATTATCTTGGGTGCCGCTGACCCGGATTTCTGCACTCTGGTTGCCTTGGCTATTTGGATCGAGACTCGGCTTGAGAGGGGACATGGAGACCCGAAGTTCCTTTTCGGTCACTACCGTGTTGACGATGAAGAAGCCTTCCTTGCCGCCATTGAGGCTCTGGAGAACGACGAAGAACTCGATGAAACCAAGATCGAGACGGAGCCAGATCGAGTCAATGCCTGGTACCAACGCGTCTTGAAGAAGGCCTGGAAGGATCCTGAGTTTGTGGAGCTGGCGAAGCAAGTGCAGGGTAGCCTTGGTACCCACAGCCTTCGCAAGCTGCCTCCCACCTATGCAGCCGAGTGTGGCATCACCCAAGCCGAGAATGAGGCCCGTGGTCGCTGGAAGGGCGAGAAGAATGGCCATATTGTCCATGTCTATATTGGACTGGAACAGTTGCCGACCGACGCCAAGGTTGCGGGAACTCTCGCTGTTGGAGGCCCCGTCAAGTACTCGATCAAGGATGACAGCGGTGTTGACCATGGGTTCATTGGCGAGCATGTCTGTCCGAACATGTGTGACTTCTTCGCTGACGACCCATCCAACAACCTACCGATGGTGCTTGGTCCAGCTTTGCTTTGGGCCGCGATGGAGCCTGGCTTGGAGCATATGATGCCGGCAGACATTCGCAACCGCATCCAGACTGAGTATGCGCAGCTTCGGGCCACTTTGGATGAGGATCCTGGGGCCGACTACAACCCAGTGGCCAAGATTCCTCTGACAATCTACAAGGTAGCCAATGCATTGCACATTACTGAGATGGCTCCCACTGCCCAGGTCCAAGCTGGCGCTGAGCCTTTGGTTGGAGGTGGTGCTGGTGGTGGCATCAATGTCGAACAACTCAACCAATTGCTTGCTCTTCAACACAGGACCCAACAGGCGATCGAGGAGGCCCAGCAGATCTTGGCACAGGACATCAGCTCCCTGAGGGGCTATGTCTCGACCAACATTGCCATCGTGAACAAGAACATCGGGAGGATCAACCACTTCCAGTTGATCGCGAGGGGCAGTGGCAATGGCGCTCCAAGGCTTCCTCTTCCTGGTGCGGCCGGTGGTGGTGGAGCTGGCGGCGGTGGTGCTGCTGCGGCGGGCGGAGGACTTCCCCCACCACCACCACCACCACCACCACCGAGTCCTCGTCGTGGAAATTTGGGCCAAGCTCCTGCCGCCGCAACCCAGCCGGCGCAGCTTTCGAAGAAGCCGTTCAACCTCTACGAGTTGTGGGACGAGTGGATCAAGGGGCTAAATGGCAACAAGCCCGCTTGCGAGTTTACTGCTCGTGAGCGCGGCCGCGTCAAGGACAAGTTCTGCCGCCGCAAGCATGTGTGGGACTGTGTGATTCGGTTGATGGCCAAGGGCTTCGATTGGAGGGCTGCGGTCGACCGTATCTATGCCACCTACGGGTGGCTTACGGTCACCCAGATCATCAACAAGTTCAAGCATGACAAGAAGAATCAGCCCACCGGTTTCCACCCACGCTTGCGTTGAACTGCCTTGGTGGTCCCCAGCCTACAGCGCGATCCTGCTGTAGGCTCAGCAAAAACAAATTTTATGTGTTAAGAAATTTTTGTGTTAAGAAATTATCGGTTTCTTGTTGTGTTTTGTTATCTTGTTTGTGATCTGCTGGATTTCCTCTTTGCCGTTCTGACTTAGCGATTTTCGAGGACTTTGCGTTTTTCTTGACTTTGCCACTCTGCCGATCACGTACCTTCCCAGGACTTTGCGAGTTTCGAGCGACTTGCGATCTTTTGCTTGGATTGACTTCTTCTTCTACGAAATCGAGATTCCATCAACTTGGAGATTCCGTACGGTCGGCTATGCAGGATTCCATCGTTCGGTGATACCAGTGAGCGAGCCAGTCGGTCGTTCCATGTTCCAGTCAACTTGGAAGAAGGTCGAGAAAGGTAGAAACACCCAAAACAAAGGGAAAGACAGGGTAACACGTAGAGCCTGGTACTCCATGTACACGGTTGTATTCCTGGTTTGTCAGGGAGCAGATACCTTTACCGTATGTTACAGTCATCACGAGCGTCCAGGTGCCCATGCTGACTCCAAAGATTCTGCCTGCGACACTGTTGGGAGCATATTCAAAGTTTTGAGTGGAATTCAGAGGGCTCAGGTAGAGGTTATCGGAGAACCATTGGAAGAATGATCTATCTTCTCTCTCCCCATTGAGGTGTTCAATGAGTACCCGTTGTCGCTCGAAGCCATGGAATGATCATCTGAATTTCCGCTGTCATCGTTGCTGCCATTGTGGCTGTCAAAGTCAACATTGCGACGGTCATTGTGCAAGGACGACCTCTCGCAGTATGCGTAGACTCCGTCGCCATATCCGCAACCGCAGTGGTTGTCGCACCACTCCATCGAATCGGTTTCGTAGCCCATGCCATTATCGCTTGGGGGATTCAGATGGGCTTGCCTCGTTTCTTCGTTCACTTCCTGGGTACGTTCATCATCTGAATCCTCTAAAGGGAGGCAGCCAGGATCGTTAACACCCTGTTCACAGCAAGATCATACAAAGGGCTCAATACTTTCGTCATCCCGCCGGTGGTACCAGTCTAAATTCCTGTGTATGGTTGCATATCGAGGGTGATGACATGGAGGGTGAGGTAAAGGAAGTCGTCCATCTTCATTCAAGACCTGGTTGAATTTCTTGTTGGTTAGTGCTATAGCCAAAACATTCTCATCTTCGACCCACGAGAAGATCAAGGATAGCAACTGTTCTCAAGTTCTTCCATTTTCGATTCTGTAGTCAAGTCCTTCAATTGTGGATTGCATGCATCTCTTGTTTGCCACCTTCACTGAAATGCATCGAAAGCAGTCATTCACACGAAAACTTGAAAGACCTTGGGACGCTCCGCCGGCGAGCGACAATAATTTTAAATTAGGTTTGGGGGACCTTATCGCAGCTTTTTTTAAAAGGAGTACTGTACAGCATGCCTCACACCGAGATCCAGTCAACCCATTCGAGGTCTTGTGTATGACGGTACCAGTACCTGCTGCGTCAACATCTTCGACATGCATAGTAATACCCACCGTACGCTAACGGGAATCTGCTTCTCTTTTCACAAAGAAAGCAAAGATGCATATCATCTGAAAGTAGCTGTCGATCCCAGCTGGTTCAGAGCTTCTGAGTAAGAGCCGTAATGGTCTGCTCTTATAGTCAGAACAATCGCAATCTAGCTACTCTTATCCAGCTGGGACCGACACTACCGGTACCGTTAGAGCATTTTCTACCGCTCGTTTAGATATCTATGAACATTTTTCGTTTTGATATTTAGAGGATAAACTGTCACCACTGAAAAAGCAGTCTCTATCAGTTTTGTCTATTTTTCGTTTCAATTGACTCACTGGACTCAATATTTCGTTTCAATTGACTCACTGGACTCAATCCGTACCTGTTCTCATGGACGATTTTTCCTAAATCTTCACTGGTTAATGGGGTCATGACAAAATCAAAACTGAGAGCAATTTTTCGTTTTGATTGGCTTGATCTAAACCAAAATTTCGTTTTCGTTTAAATTTGGTCCAAACGGAATCTAAACAGCATTTCTACAACAGTGATAGAAACAAGATATGATCAAATTTGGTTTAGATTGTGTTCAAATGACCCAATCTAAACGAAATCTGATGGTACGGTAGAAGATGCTCTTATTGTGTGGGTCTGTAGGAAATACATTCAATTATAATAATTTTGGGGAACCAGGAATCATTCCCTGACTGGCCAACTCGCGGGAGTAATCCAAAGAGATTGTTCTGAACGAGGTGAACCCGCATGTTCGCAAGAAGCACAACCACCAGCATCAACTTCGGTTTTTAAAAGTCAATGGTTGACAAGCTGCTGTTGATCGAAGACAGAACCGAGAGCTCCTTGCTTCCACTGCAACGGAGGACATGAGAGCGTGTGAACAGTAGTCTTTCCAACTCGGCGACACATTCCTTCAAGAACTCTTTGAAAGGAGTAACTGGTCGTTGCGACGGTGCTTCGAAGCTCGACTCGCTTTCTTCTTCAATGGATTGCAGGACACCGAAGAAGACCTTGGCGGAACGACGACGCTGATCATGTTGCTGTGGCTGAGAAGCGATCATGGTGTGGTCGTCAGCAAATGAAACAAAAAGCTCCAAAGGTTTTCCTCTCCAAGCGAGGGTTACTGGATCGAGCTGAGAGACCAGTCTCTCTGCAATTTCACTTTTCTCCATGTTGTACAGAAACTCTGGAAACTCCACTGATTCCACTGATTCATCATGGATCAGTTCTTGAAAGATCTGAAGGATTGCGAATAAGTCCATCGATGGATATAGTTCTATCTTCAGGCGAAAGGACAATGGCAATGTAGTATGATCCTGGCTGTATCCTCTCAAAGCATCAAGAAACGCCCCCTTCTGTTCCTTGTATTCTCTGTATTTTTCTTTGGTACTGACAGTATCCACAAGTTCAATGTTTTGCCATTGGCGCGCTGCAGTATTGCGAGGACGGTATACCGGTGCGCCACCAGAAGGTGTGGACGTGTCAATGATCAGGTCTCGCACAGCGCGGATCTTCTCCTTTTTGCACCGACGGCTGCCGTCAACAAGCAAGTCAACAAACTCAATGTCAACAACCGAGGCATCCTCACGCAATGTTTCCAAAGTCAAAAAGACTGTTTGGAAGCTATGCATATGAGAACAGGCGACAGCCATTTTTGTTTTGGAAGGATAGATAGGCCAGCTTAAATGACGGTTTCCTCCCAATGCAGTAATACTGTTCACTCCGTTGTGACAGAGACGATTGAGGCCGTCAAGTGTCTTCCTTAGCTGCTGTGCTCCGGGCATCTTAATGGTTCTTGGTAGCTTTAGTTTTGGTCTGTGAGTTTTGTATCCCTTTTTGAGATGTCGATGTTAAAGATATGAGATAAAGAGTTGAGCACCTCTGCATCTGACACCTTGTTTGCCTTGATCGTGCCAGCTTTTGGACTTGCTTTCTTTCAACAGGACGAGGTAGGATACACGGATACACCGGCATGCCAATCGCCAATGAATTCGTTGGAACGCAGGATTGAAACCAGCAAGTTCAGTCACACTTATCAAGATCTATTTGCTTCGGGTGCCGTTCACCACTCGATCGTACAAGTCTGCTTAAAGCGAGTGATACCCACTCTTGGGAGTCGAGTCGAGTCGAGTAGTATCTCTATCGTCTTCAGCGCGACAACAACAAGAAACGAGGGTTGCCATGTTGCTTGATGCGCTAGCTAGCTAGCCCGTTCGGTGGCCGTACCGGGATTTCTATGTTTATGTGAACGTCCCTTATTCCTCCATTTTGGTTGGTCTCCAGAATCTGTGCGCTCTTCGGTCGTCAATCTTAAGCGAATCTCGCTACAGTGTATATTATTATGTGGGATGTATTGTGCATTGCACCTTGGTAATTCATACCCACCAATTCTGCACAAACGAAGTTGCCCTGCTCCAGATCTGGCGAAGTGTCTCGAAAGCGCTAGATGCTTCGTTGGGGGCAAAACCAACCGAAGCAACATTCTAAAGGCAATGGATTCACGATGGGGCTGAACGTGGGAAATTCTGTAATGGACATTCGATTCGCAACAAGGCGTCATCATCATCGATGGGCACACACATTAACGTCAGTAAAATAAATGCCAATAAGAACCTTACTCCTTTCATACCTGTAGTTCCAAACATCTGCACATGCCCGTTATCGGTCAGATTCCCTTCGCCACTAAACGATTTCTGGTGCCCATTCGGCGACAGGACGAGTCTTGACTTTGGGCAACCTCACACGCTCGAGCGACACATCATTACGCCCCCGGAAATTCCACATTGGGGGCAACCGTTCATCACTAAGCAAATGGAAGCGTGGACGACAGACTCAAACAAACAGCAAGCATACTTGCGATTATCTGGTATTACTGGTACTCCACAGGCTGGGACATGGTACAGTATTGATGCATCACTACTACATGTACTATTAATATTACATCGTACAAACTAGCTAGCACTCCTGGCTACTACTAGCTAGCTGGTACCTTCTTCAAACATTAAAATCAACAGCGTCATGGTCCCGGCACAGGCAAAGTCAAAACACCCACATACAATGGGATAGTGATGACAACACGCCTTGACATGTTCCGACGACTGAAAGCATTGGAAATGATGTACCCAATCAATAATGCCATGCACAAAAATCGCCAAGGGAGCGTAAAACGGTGTGGTTTGGACGCGTGGGAGACAGTAGCATCCATAAAAGTATGCCAGCACGTTCATAACGATGCTTTCTTGTACAATTTCGGTCGTTCCATCAAAGATAACGGCAAAGCCCCAATAGACTCCTGGCATGAACATGGCAATCATGATGGTAATTTCCTTCCAGTAGGGCATGCAGTACAAGCCGATGCCTGCAACCGCTCCCAGTAGGAGCGACCGTTCGGCAGGCTTTTCTTCCACCCAAGCTCTTGGACCCATGATCGATACGGTAGATAGATGGATGAATGTTGTTGATTGATTGATTGGTGAGAGAGTCTTGGTTCTTGCTCTTTCAAGAAACTGTAGGACAAGTCGAACCTCTCTTTGATGATGTGACAGTCAAGAAGGCAGAACACAACAATGGATCCAAAGATCTTGCGCAGCAAGAATGAAAAGCATTGGGACATCCGGTACTCAAGGATCATGGAGAAAAATCTAAGTCGCGTGACCTTCGGAAAATCGATTTCAACGCAAGAACAAGTCCCTCGAGCTCTACCAGAGGTCATTTCTCATTGGGAGACAAAAAGCCGATGGCCGAGTGCTACCAGGTACAACCGTAACCATCCATCAGTTAGTTGTAGTGTGACCAGTATCATTCCTTTGTCAAAGACGGTGGTGTGGATTGAAAGACTCTTTCTCGGGGTTTCAGGTGGGCAAGAAAGCTCAAAAAAGGAAGAAAGAAGGGCGGCAGAAGAGAGAGAGGGACGATAGTGAATTCTAGCGTTGTGAAAAATGTGCTTGGTCACACCTCCATCAGCGTCCTCTCCTGCCAATACACGTACCAAAGAAAGGTCCAACAACAACCGCAACGACGACGACAAGAAAAAATCCAAAATGCCTCGCAAGACGAGATCGAGAGCAGCGGCCAGTAGTCCAGCCCAATTGCGGCAAATGCACGGCATTCCCGTGGCTCCCTCTTCCAAAGAGCACAAGCCTTCTGCCAGCCCCAAAAAACGATCGGCCAAGGCCACCAAGCATGGATCTGTGTTTTGGTTTTTTGTCCTTGCCGGCTGTTTCTGGACTGTCTATACACTCCTTCGAGTCCTTGGACGAGAAGAATTCGCTCATTTTCAATCTGGAATGGAAAAGGAAACCAAGTTTTTGTCGCAGTATTTTCGCAGGACAGCCGCAGCGGCTCTGGATGGTGGTGGCAGTGACACTGCTGGCGCTAAATTGGTGTCAGCCGCCGCCGTGATGGTAGAAGGAGCTGTCACACAACAACAGCAACAGCCACAAGAAGTTTCGTATCAGAGAACCTTAAAAGAACCAAGCATCAGCCAATCCGCAGCCATTGGACCGCCAGTTGCGTTCCAGGCAAAAGCAGCATCCCAATACAAGGTGGACTTTTCCCAATCAAATCCCCAGCGAAATCATGCCATTATGATTCCCTATAGGGACCGAAAGTTTCATCTAGAACAATTCATCGAACACATGGGACCCTACCTCAAACGCAATTTCCCCCATGATTCCTTTGAATTGTGGATCATTGAACAAGACGATGCATTTCTATTCAATCGAGCATGGCTGGGAAATGTCGGCGTGACCAGCATCAAATATCAAAACAAACTCTACAAGTATCAAAAGTTACAGCAACAACAGCATAGTGGGGGCCCCATTACCGTGCCACCACCGCCTACATGTATCATTCTGCACGATGTCGATCTGATTCCCACGGTCGATGGGGTACCGTACACCAATTGCAGTCGACCCATGCAGTTGGGCAGTGAGTTGGCACACTTTAACAATTCCATCCCGTATCCCCTGTACACCGGCGGAGTCGGGCCATCCATGTTGCTGGATCATTGGATCAAAATCAATGGCATGTCCAACGACTTTTTTGGTGAGTTTGCTTTCTTTTTGTTTTGTTTTGTTTTGTTTTGTTTTGTTTTGTTTTGTTTTGTTTTGTTTTGTTTTGTTGAATTACACACGCAGTCAAGTGGTTGGCTGGCTGAGGATGCCCTGTTGTTTTGATGTCAACATTCTCACAAATTGCTTTCGTCCGTACCCTCTGCTTATGTTCTCTCGCTGGAAAGGTTGGGGTGGTGAGGATGACGAACTATGGCATCGACTACGATTGACAGGTTTGTTGAAAAAACCTGTAAAACGTCCGACACCAACACCCGCTCCAAATGGGAAACCCTACAAGGGCCCCAAGTTTTGGCCTCCAGAAATTGTTCGACCGCCCAAAGGAAAAGGCAGGTTCAGGCCTATCAGCGAAGCACAAACCGTACATCACAACCAAAAGGAACACAATCAATGGACCCGAATCGGACACATGTTGGAATTGATGCAAAACAATAGCGCTCGATGGAAACAAGATGGACTCAGCGATTTACGAATGACAGTCACGGGAGATGCCATGACAGTCACACACATGGACTCGATTGCCTTCACTAATCACTCGGTTCCCACGGATCCATCCATTGCGGCAACCACCCAGTCCTCGACAACCACCATTACACGGAAACATTACCCCACTGCCAAACGACAAGGATCCGTCATTTCGTCCCTTTCGATCGAGCCAGCGGCATTGGCATCGTTCGCAGCCATTCATCACATCAGAGCGATACCTAAACTCACCGCGTTGGAATTCATTCATGTCACTCAAACCGATGGTGGGCGCATTGAACGAGCGGGAGCCAAGGCAGGGATAGCCTGGGGTGCCTGTCACTATCATCACGCCTTGGAAGAAAAAATGGGATGTCCAGACAAGGATGATCCCGAGTGGGAAGGACGGGTCAAACAGCGGAAGAGTCGCGCAGGTCACACGCCGTGGCATTCGCCTCTACAGGATTTTGAAGAGAATCCATATAGGGGCAGGCCGACCTTTGCTGTCGTACGGCATCCTTACGATCGTTTGATTGACTTTTTCTACTGTCCTTGGAACGGATTCAAGGGCGAGAAAACTCCCAGTGCTGCAGATTTGAACGCTTTTCTACAAAACGCCATGTTTCCGCCGCCTATACCAGCCGAAGACGATGGCACGAAAAACAAAAAGACGAAAGCCCCCAAACGCCCTACACCGGCAGCTTTTTCGCATCTGCGGCCATTATCTCACTACGTCTTTGCCCACGACGAGATTCACTTGTACTCGAAACCCTTTGTGACACACATGGTGCACTACGAGAACCTCGAACAAGAGTTTAGGACCTTGATGCAACAGTATGGGCTGCAAAACGCAGTGATGCTGCCAACGAAAACCCCCTCGGGCTCCAAGTACATCAAAACTTTGACTCCACACGATTTCTTTCCCAAAACGCTCGAAATGATACATAAGTTTTACGCTGGTGACTTTGATCGATTCAACTATGATCGAGCCCTTCCAAGCAAACGGGCACAAGATCTGGAGCAAGATGCGGTGCAAGAATTGGCGCAGAAAAATGAACAGCAAGAACAAGAACCAGCACCAGTGCAGAATGATGCCCCAGGAATCGACATGCAACAGGTTAGGATGCAACAGGGAGACATGATGGGCAGAATGAACATGATGGGCATTAAAGACCCGGCTGAAATTCTACAGGGGGCTTGAGAGATGCGTCGCGAAGGCAGTCTCAAACCAAGCTGAATGCTACCGTTCCAGGGAAGGCGAATGCCACGGTGGCATCTGCTGTGGCTTGCACTGCGTGAGCGAGTTTCGCCCTGGTGCACTATTGGATCGTCCGTTTGCTTGCCTCGGGCAGCATGCACCCTCGCCTTGTGGGGAACGTGCTGTTTCATCAGCAACGTGCGGTGGTACTACTAGCAGTTTCTTTGCCCTGACCAACCCGGATGGCCGGTTTAAACTAGCCTTGGTCCCTCGGGGATTGTGGCACTCTCTCGTTGCGTCGGGATTGGGGTTGCCACCGAACCAATAAAATAATTGTAGCCAGCCAGCTTGCTGGCTTCGTCAGAAGCATCCCTCTCGACCAGATTAAAGCTACTGTAGTTGCCACTGGCCAGAGCTTGGATAAGGCGAAAGCGCAACGCAGCTCCCCTTTTGTGTTGGCTGCAGGTACCGGTACACTGTACACGTTCAGACTACATACATGCAAACAAGTTGTGGAAAAAATGGTTACTACTTCGTTTTTATGTTCAAAATCTCTAATTTGTGCAATGTGTCTGGAAGCTTTGTACAATCCTTGGTACGGTACCGCTACCCCTTTGTCTACTTCGTGAGCTGCTTCAGTTCGAGTGAGCTACGGGGACACTCATGGTGATCATATGCGGAGTAGAGAACCCTTCTGGAAGTTGCTTGTTTGCTGCCATGTTGTTGAGCATGGCGTAGAAGTGCTGTTGATACTGGGCTGTGGCTACGGCAAATCCAGCTGCGAAGCTCGAAGTTGCTGGGTTGTTCGGGTCGAGAGAAGGCATGGGGAACTGGAACGCCATCTGGTTCATTGGGGGCGTGTTTGCCATCTTGGGTTGGTGGTCTGGAGTCACCGAGTTACAGGGTGCCGGCGCAGCTTGGGCAAATGTAGCTTTGGAGGCAGTCGGCTGAGGAACAACGGCAGTGGCCAGAGGAGGAGCAACGTTTGTGAAAGCCACTGGTTGCGTTTGCTGCACTCTGTTGGCTGCTGAGGAGACAGCTGAGGTATTTGCTGCAGTTGATGCGGCAGAGGCCGTGGGCCCCACTGGCGCGGGAGCTTGTTCAAGAGCAGCCGTCGACTCGACCGCGAGCTCAGGGGGAATCTCAGTGGGCGAAGGAGCAGCAGATGAGTAAGGTGAGCCCTCCTTCGACGACGAAGCCTTGAAATGACCAGTAATGATTGGCATTCTAGCCTTGGGACCACTCTCGAGGGTCTTTTGGAGGAAGATGGATTCTTCGTCAGCGTTTTGGGGGACAGGGTAGATCTCGGAGATCTTGTAGAAGTCAGGTTCGAGGTCGGGGTCCACAACACGCTTTTCAGCGACACCGGGGCGCTTCATAGACTTGCACAGGTGTGGCAATCCACGAAGGAACTTTACATGGTAGTAGGAGTTTCTGTGAAACCGAGTAAAAAGGTAATCAAGTGAGTGACCGGATCAGATGTCTACGAACAAGGGACACCAAAGACCTTTTGAAACATACCTGTCAGGGCCCTGCGTGATGCGGCGGAAGCCCCATCCATTCGCCTGGCGGACGAAGCTAGAAAACTTCGAGTGTTCAAAGAACCGAGGGATGACCTTGGTTTCGAACTCCCGAGGCTTCAACACTCGCCAGCTACGACCATGGGGGAGCCAATCGATCACATCAGCCAAATCAGGCTGACTAAGAATGGCATGAAGCTTGGCAGGAAAGTTGGGAACCCTTCCAGGGAAAGTAAGTGGGGTCAACGGATCAGGATCTTCTTCCTTAGAGTGATCATGATAGTAGAAGAAGGGGTAAGGCTTCAGCTCAGGCTTGCCCGGAGTCGCGGTTGTTTCGACAACAGGAGCTGCAGCGGTGATCATCATGATATTATCCATAGTGGTACTGGTGCGGGCTCTCTTGTTTTGTTGCTCATGGCCGGTTGATTCGAGACCATGTTTTCCACCGTACGCTTTCCAAGAAGTCAAGGCGCTTGCCGCCAAGTTTACAACGTGCTCACTCATTCTATCGATATGTTGAAGCGAGAAAGTGACTTGCCTATGATCGGATTGAACATTGTGAGAGGAGAAAAGGACAAGAGCAGAAACTGCCTACAATTTTGCACGATTGTTCCTTCAAAGTGCAACAACCTTTCCTTCGTGTGGAGACCCATCATCGAACATCACTTGGATGTCTCAGCCCCATCCGCCAGATCTCCAAAAAAGTGGTACCGATCACGGCGACATCCAGACGTGGATAGATTGTTAAATCGTCTTGATAAATGACAGCGGTGCGATAGACATGCGATGCCGTACCAAACGTTTGGAGCTCTCCGAAAAAGCTTCTCGGCCACATCATCATGGCGTTGGCAGTCGTTAGCTCGCATTTTCCGCATTCGTAAGGGTGATGCAAACTCTACCTTAACGATGGACCAAGACACTTGACTTTGCAACCTTTCAAACCGTTCCGCACATGCACTCTTGATGATTGAGTCTGCTTGGAGAGGGAGCGTGCTGGTGTTCCAAAGAAGCTCTCAAGCCCTAACTATTTCGCTCTAGATTTGCTATGCAAAAGTTGCGTCGTCGCTTTTATCTGTCCCAGAGCTGTCTCGCGGAGGGAAGTCGTGACGCAATAGTCTCCTCTCGGAAATACCGTTGGTGTCAAGAGAGGGCAACGTCAGGGTGATGTTACACACAACGCAACAGGGAAACCTTTCGCGGAAGAAGCCAGGAGCTGAAGAAGGTCTCTCTCAAAAGCAGAAGCTTGGTGGCTCCAGGGAATCCTGTTGGATCCAATGATCGCCGTTTTGCTTGCAATTCTTTCCATGGAGGCTGCTGACACCGTCACATCTTTCTCGGTGTCAACACAGAGCCATGACCAGGTCAGGCCATTGCATACTATTTTTCTCGACTGACGAGGGAGTACGTAATAGTGCATGGCCAACTGACACTATTCTACTTGCCTAGTAGCTAGCTCGGAGACTCTGACTGGACGAGCTCTGGACGTTTCCTTCTTTGGCCGAGAGACTGGCCATCGCGAGCTGCGGAGAGAGAGAGAGAACCCCAAGTGCAAGATGGGATGCTCCAGTTGAACGTGAAGTGTTCGATGGAGTTCACGGTTGAGCTATCTTTGACATGGAGCCGTTATTATAAATCAAACATTCAGGCAGAACGGAATCTTGTTACTCTGCGCCTACTAAACACCTATGTTGTTTCGAAGCATGCAAATTTTGACCTAGACTACTTTCATTTTTTTATTCCCTAGGTGCTGTTTGATAAGATTGGATTCATTCCTTTGAAGTGCAATTTGCCGTCCTAGCTAGTAGCTACGGTAGCTAGCAAGTAGATCTTCTTTGATTCATGCGTTGATCATTCTAAGCGGCACAATCCGAGAGAATTGCTAGCTAATACATCCCACCCTCCCTCCCGCGAATCCACAAACTGTGGCTAGCTGGCTTCTACCGGCTTGAATAAGATGAAAACCAGCTATCCGGTTCTATTGTCCTTCAAGCCAAGCAACAGATGCTGATAAAGCCAGGAGCTACATGTATGCATAGCTAGCCAGTTATTATGGGGGCTTGCGTTGAAGTTGCAGCAGCGTGATTGATTCTATTGCACGTGTAAAAACTCGAATCGGGGTACATGTACACGCATGTACACGTACGGTACTGGTACAGTACACAGTGTATTAATACTGTTGAACTGGCCGAATTCACCTTCATCCTCCACCAATCTTTGGCACAAAATCAAAAAGTCATTGGTTGCTCAAAGTAGTCTACTAGTACATGTAAATGGAGAATCACGGTGTATGCAGCATCATTCATTGGGCTCGATCACTGGTGCAGGTCACTCCTTCGAAGGACCTTCTTTTTGTGAGCTGCGTCTTCATTGATGACGAATAGATCGCTACAGCTTTTGCTTTTTCGTTTGTCGGGAGCAGGTTCGTATCGTCTCAATGCAGCCAGCTCCTGCTGGGTCATACCAATACAGGCTGCAAATAAGGAATCCCGCTGTTCCTGCTCTTCTTGTTCCTCCTCCTCGGCGGCTTCGCAGTCGTGACCTATTGGATCCTCCCCAGTGTGGTCGGCACTGGGATCCGTTGGATCAGTCGGGTCCAAATCCTTGGATTCTTCTGTTTGTGGTGGTTTTGCTTCTTCCGATTGACATGGATTACCGCTGTTGCTGGAAGCAGTAGTCGTCTCCTTTTTGACATCATTGGTAGTGTTGTTAGCTGTTGTCGTAGTAGTAGCAGTATTAGTAGTTTTCGAACAAGAAGTCCAAGAACACCAAGATGGCCATCGCAAATTTACATTCTTGAAGAGAGAGATTTGAAGCGATGCCCAAATGACTTGCCCCCAAGTCATGTCTTTGTTTTGCTTTCGTAGTTGATTGACGAATTGACGACGATAAATGATAAAGTAAAAAAATCCTTGCAGGGGTGCAAAAATGCAATGAAGTTGGATCCAGACAAAGCTAGACGTTCTACCACTGATCTGTTGCAAGAGCCGATTGATGGTCGAAAAGAAGAAACTAAAGTAGAATGCAGCGACTTTTCGTTCCATGCAATGGAGAGAGAAAGTAAGTGAGTAAGGCTGGGGATGAAACGAACTTTCCAAACTCATGTCAAAGTGTCAGAATGAAACTCACCGTAAAGAAAAGCTTGCATGGCAACTTGTCGGGTTCTCTTTCTCTTTCGAAACCACTGTTTGACTTCTTTTCGCTTCTGGGCGACCGAGGTTATGGCTTCATGCACTGACCCCATGGACATGTTAGAGCGAAAGCTCGCCCACGATGATGCATCACTTAAATCCCCGGGCTGCTCTTCATCTGCGTCCCCTTCTTGCTCCAGTGCTCTCTGGATCTCTCGTTTGGCTTTCCACTGAGCTTCGAATTTGGCGGATTCTCGTTCGGTAGTGTGTACCCGCCACAATATGGATCCCATTCCAATCAAGACCAACAGAAAACAGAACCAGAGTGGCGCATAGTAAAAGGCCCATCGATAGATGTAGGCATCTTCAGTTCCTCCAAACCAACACCAAAGAAAGGAATTGGCGTACATGTCCATAGCCGACCCCGCAATGGCGGTTCCAAGGCCAAAAGCCCACGGGACTCCATGTAGGAACCATTCATATCGTTGAATGGTTCGTTCCTTCCATTGGAAGCGAATCACCATGACAAAATACGCTGCCAAGCTGGTACTGTACAGGAACAAGGAAGCAAAAACTTGAATCATAAAGCCCTGGATATGACAAGACAGATCCGTCCCCACCGCCCACACCACATACGGCTGTGTGTCAGGCGGAATGGGCCATGTGGAAGCAATGGCAAACGGACCCCCGATGCAAAAGATGATCGAGTACCCCAGCATCAAGCGGTGGTACACTTGACGACGTTTTTCGGCATCTCCCAAAACATCCAACAGTATCCATACACAACCCACATACGAGATGAGGGAAGTTATCTTGGTAATCAATGCCACGGAAACCAATTGAGCATGACTGTAAGAGCTCATTGTATTGTCGGGGCCTCAGCAATGTAACCCAGCTTACTCCCAGATTTCAGTTCTAGAAGGCGAATTTTGCTTGCTATTTTTGCTTGCTATTTTACTTTGGCAATCGCGATGAAAACTGTACGACTGTATTCGATCTTCGTGGAGTGAACCCTCCAACCCTACGAGTACCAATACAGTACCACTTCCAGGTACCAAACTGGTCTACAGTCTGCTGCTACTGTACCGGCACCATGCATGTGTTTGCTTCTGTACCGTATCCCCCACTGTACCGGTATGTTGCTTTACTGCGGCCGTCACGCGGTACGGTACATCGTGCACTATCATCGTAAAACTATTAAAGTAACGGTACTCTCTTTTCTATACTTTTTGACTCGTTCACTCTATTGGCTTAACGGCAAATGAAACTGGATCTTTTATTCGTCACCATCCTTTAACTCTAGTGTTCTCTTTGTGGAAACCAAGAAGAAGCGGTACTAGCTATTAATACACGTAGTATGGGGTGTCCGCTCAGAAGATAGCGCATTACAGATAAGACACATGATAAGACACGTCGCAGCCCTAAGCAGACGTATGTGGTGTTAATTACAAAGGATTTAGAGGCGCGCGGGAGCAAAGACATTTCACGCTGTTCTAAACGCTTAGATAACGTTGCACACGGTTCAACGGCCCTAAGCAATCCAGCCGCACCAGCTGCATCCACAAAGCCACTCGCAATCGATCGATCCACATCGGATCTTCGATTGACAGCCGATCGATACAGCCAACACAAACCAATCGACAATGGCTCTATAGCTAGCAGCAGCCGCGTATCACTTCTTGTGTGCGTGGTGGATTGCTTGTACGGAATGGCTTTATGCACTCTTTCGATCAATGCGATGAAACCCCTGCGTGGGCATGTGGAAGCTTTCACAAATTGGGTGTTCCTATCCCTGAAAACTTGACAAACGGATTCTTGGTTTGAATGACAATGACGATGTTGATGATGTTTCGTTTGTTCATTTTCAGGACGATGGCTTCCTTTCCTCTCCAACCCTTGGCCCAGCCCAATCCTCCGATGGCACCAAGACCACCATCCTTGGTGCCAAGGATAACAGTGCCCAAGAAGAGAGCATCGACAACAAGGAGAGTAAGGACGAATTTGGAGTGGAGAAACGACTTGATGCGAATCTACAAAGCCATCTTCGAAAGCTTGGAAGAAGACAATACGAGACTCACACTACGCAAATACTGCCTTTCGGGTGAAAATGGCTTTTCGTCCTCCGAGTACACAAGGATTGCAGCGATCTGGAAAGAGCTCAATTTTGAGCTTCTTATCAACGAAAATACTGATCCATCTGATCTAGCTTTGTTGCAATCGCTTGACAAGAGATTTCCTTTGGAAACCGTCAACAATATTGTGGAAGATGATACAGCAGATAGTGGCCCATCAGGTGTTGGTCGTCGCATTCGCAATGGCAAGAATGTCATGCGCTCAGCCCTAGAATGGAGGGCTCTTTTGACAGACATGTATCTTTTTCTCAAAAGTGCAAAGTCATCTTCTCACAACAACGAATCAGTTCGATCTTATTGTCGAAAGGTTTTGAATGCTGAAAATCAATATCGAAGAATATCGGCAGTATGGAAGGATCTTGGTCTCGACAACGACTTGAACAATGACGCTCCTGTAGATGACAATTTCAGGGGGAAAATTGCGAAGAGATATCCGGCTGAGGAGGAAGGAAGTACCAACAATTCTCAACGTCATGGGCGAGATCTACGACCAACATCGAACTCCTATTTTGATGCTAACGAAGAGGCTGTGTGGTGCGAATCTGTTGCTGGTTTCGCTCGAGCTGGTTACCCACTGGAAAAGACCAATCTCAAGGCCGTGATGGATGCTTTTCTTGAAGCAGATGGAATAGGCGATGGACAGAACAGCACTGGAGGGATCAGCTTTGATACCGTGGAAAGAATCTACAAAGAAGGTCGTCTTGCTGCCAAATCAAATGTCAACCCAATCGATCCAAAGAGAGCAGCACAGGCGTCTCCGCAAGTGTTGAATGCTTTTTATCATCAACTCGAGGCAACGATTAAGATGGCGCACGAGATCAACCCAACAGCATGGCCCGAAGATAGATACGCGAACATTCCTCCCACACGCATCTACAATGCAGATGAGCAAGGACCAAATCCAACGGCACTTCGAAATCCGGTTCTCATACCAGCAGACATGCTAGAGGGCCACGCAAGGCTGTTTCAAAACACAAGGGAAGGAGATGGCAAGATGCAATTCCATTATAGCGTTGCTAACATTGTCCGTGCAGATGGAGTGCAGTGCCATCCAGATCAAAAAGTAGAAGGAGCCCCAGCACCGTACATTATTATCTCGGACACGTCGAGTGCCAATGAGCTCGACAAAATGCCGAAAGCCGATCGTGACAGACTGCTCGCCAACCAAAGCGAAAATGACACCATTCGATTGAATCCTGCCGTTCTTGAAGGTTGGTTCGACACCTTTGAGGTGGGGAAGAAAGACGATCTGGTCAATCCATTTGGATTCCAGGTTCGAACAACGCCAACTGGATCGATGCTAAAGCGAACGTTCTTCGACTTCATTTTGCACTTTGTCAGTCAACTTCCCCATGATCAAGGTCCGAATGGATTGGGGTCAATTCTGTTTCTGGACTGGCACTGCTCTCGCGAGTGCCCTCAATCGCTCATCACATCATTCTTCCAGCATAACGTCCTCTTGTTCATTCTTCCTTCGAAGACAAGTATTTGGGGACAGCCGTGTGACAATGGCAAGAATGAGCTGACAGCAAAGGATATTGCTTTTGAAGCACACAATCGTGGTCTGATGGTTGGAACAGCGTTGGACTATCTTGATGCGAACAAGATATTTCGAGGGGGACTCGAGCAAAACTGTCAACAACAGAATGATGAGCTGCGACGAAGGGGCACCAATGCAGTCGTTAGCAGTTTCAAGAAGACTGGGCTCTATCCAATCGACTATGACAATGAGGGTTGGAAGGCTGCCATTCAGAGTTTCAAACGATTGAATGAGCTTCTTGCACAACAAAAATTGGAATCTGGTGAGCTTTTAACAGAAAACGTTTGGGTTGTTACACCTATTCCGATCGATGAAAGGGAGGAGCTAACTGTCAGTGACAAGGAGGAACTCGATGCTTTTCTTCCAAGTGCCGACTTCCTCGACTGTGCCACCGAACGAGGACAGCAGTTTCAAATGCCTCATCTTTTTCTTGCTGCCTCGATTGGTGAGCAAATGATTGGGGAATATGTCCTGGATCGCAACAGAGACGTCAATCAGCCACCTCAAGCAACAGAAGAGTTTGAGCGAGCTGCTCTCAAGTTGATCACCTTTGTCTTGGTAACCCCAGAGAGCCGTGTGGACACACGATGCACCTTATCAGATGATGCTATAGCTCACCACAAGCTTCGGACAAAGCTTTGCGTTCAGAGGTTTGGGCACTCGGTGCTTTTGCGAAGGAAAGAAGATGGTGCAGAGATCTGCTTAACGAAACAATCAGCAACTAAGTTTGTCGCTCTAGAAGGGCAGCGAAGAGAGAGCAGAAATTTCACGCAGATGACACTACAACAAGTCCTCGACAACTGCGTGGATAATGGAGATGACGATGCTTATACCCTCACCAAGAAAGACAAACGCAAGGGACAAAAAAAGAAAAGAGTCGAACGGAAGAAACTTAATGAAGTGATGTATGGACTTGCGGAAGAAATCGGAGACGAGAGGAGGCTGAAACGAAATCTTGATGCCATTACGGATCGGTTGGCCAAGAGGCCCCGTTTTGCGTTGAAACTGGCAACACTTCTAGAGGAGGAGGATATGGGCATTGATGACTTGTACGGCATATTCGAAGATGTTGTTCTCGAGCCATTCAGTGATATTATTTCAGTTACACACGGCGACACGACAAAAGAGATTAAAGTTACACGTGTGGGAACAGATATCACTGCGGTGAGCCAACAGGTGCAAGAAACATTGATGCGAGTGGTGTTGCAATTGAAAGCCAAAGCTGGAGAAAAGAGAAAAAGAAGACGAAAGGCTGGACAATCGACCCACTTAGGCAAGTCTGGGCTCGTTGCAGGCATCCTTATTCAGCGACAAAACAAAGAAGAAGAGTTGAAGGTCCTTCAAAAAGAAGAGAAAGGCTTGTTGGATGATCTAGAAAGAATGAAAGGCTTGCACACGGATGCAATTGCTCTAGTGGAGGCAGCAAAAGACGATTTCTGGAAATGGGATGTTGTAAAAGGATGGAAAAGGAAGACACTAGCACGGTTGATGGGTGTCTACAAGTCAAGTGCGAAGGCCGATGCCGTTGCACAGGAGCTAAAGCAACTTAATCTCACCGCGGAGTCTGTAAAGGAAAAGATCGAACAACTCAAGAGGTCGATCGATGAGAAAACAACAGCGGTCGCTCCTCTTGTCGCAGAGCAGAGAGAGAGAGAGGATTTCCTTTCAGAGACAGCTCGCTTTGACACCCAACAAGATAATGGTAATGATAGAAATGCGAGCGATGGAGAAGAAGATAGTGACAGAGACGAGGACGACGAGGACGACTGAAGGAACATACAATAAAGATCTGCTTATAGTTTCATAGTATCTTATAATGATAGTAGTGGCCACTCCAGATCCTTACATTGCAATGTTCTCTTGCTTGGCGTACATAAGAGCTGCATAGAAGAGTTGCGCCTGCTCTTCGAGGGTATCACTTGACGTAGGAAGCAAGAGCTGAAGCCTTTCAAGCCTGGTTTCGGTGTTGCCGGGGAACGTCATATTGATTACGAGAGCTCTGTGATTGCCACGCCTAGAGATGCCAATACGAGGTTGTTCAACTCGCCACTCGCTCTTCGGAAGCTGGACCACGCAGTTGATCGGCTCGACAACAGGCACTGCATCCACTCTCAGAGCACGCATTTCCAACTTGTAACTTTTTGTACCGACATCAAGTTGATTGTCCTCCATCAGAGCAAGCGTGCCCTGCACATGAGTGCTTTCATTGTCGACACAGAACACCCTCATCGAAGCAATAGCCTCAGCCGAAGCATCTTGCGACAACGTCGAAAGAACTTGCCACACCATCGTAAGAAGTCTCAATTGCAGGAGGAAGCGTACAAATGTGACGACAAGAATAATGAGGCGGAGTATGGAAGAGCTTTCTTTTGGCTAATTCAAAAGCTGCTTGACTGACTCGAAAGCCTCCATTCAAAAGCTTCCATTCAAAAGCTGCCGCCCTTTTTTCCGGGCAAAGTCCCAACTTGCCGCCAATCCGGAGAGGGAGAGGAGGTCTTTGCAAGGCAAAGCTCTCATTTTCTAGACAACAGACAACTCAAGAAGCAATCATGTCCTCGACAAACAATTCTAAGGTCTTCCTTGCTGGATGGTTGGAAGGTGACGCTGCCAAGAAAGTTCGTGATGTTCTTGTTGCCGCCGGTGCGATGATTGAAATGGTTGGCAATGTGATGACTGTTGTTTCCGTCCCTGCCGAGAACTCCTCAGCCCCTGCGGATGTCCCCGAAGATGCTCCTGAAGAAGATGGTGGTGTTGCCCATCTTGCTGACTCTCTTGATGATATCAAGTTTAACAAGTTTGAAGCCCGTGACTCCTTCGATTTGGATTTTGATTCTGACGAGGAGGACGATCGCATTGCTGCGTTGGCTTACAAGCCTTCCAAGCCTTCTTCGGACAACAAGTATGACTTCACCGAAGTTCTCGATTCCCAGGACCTCAACTTCTACTAGTGTGGCTGTCAGCTTCACGGCTGCGTTGTGTGGTAACAAATAAAAACCTATTTCATTGTCTGTTCATTTCATTTGTTAGCTGCTGCATTTCGAGCGACCAAAGCGCAATCGATAATGTTCCCGTTCATGAACCCATTGACGATAGCACTAGCTAGCCCCTTGCTGATGAGGATACGCCATGCAATTGTTGCTGTCGTTGAACGGCATGTCATCATTGTGTCATCGTGTTGTGGTGTGTTGGTGGCGAAAAGCTCACTTTGGTCCAGTTAGGGATGGAGTGAACAGTGCGCCAATTTGTGACGAGAGCATTTCTTTCTTCATTCTAGATACGAGCATAACGATCATTAAATGCTTCAGAACGAATAAAGCATTGGTATCTTACTGGCGGAAATGACCAAACTACTTATAGGGACTCTCCGTGGGCCGGGCCAGTTTGTTTAATAGGCATGGTTGAAAGAATTAAAGGAAACCGTCTTGTGCTATCTTCTGTTTGTGCTATTCGAGAGCGGACACCTCATACGCTACGATTAGCGTACAGCATTCCGTGACCCGTGACCTTCGCTTTGGCTTTCTCGTTGGTAAAGTACTCCAGAGAATTAAAGCATGTATTCTCCCGAATAACACCTTCTATCTGAATATCTGAATGTCCGTACAGCTAGACTACAGTACTTATTACATATACGCCTATCTCCCATCATTTCCCCAGCAACCAACCCTTTAAATCGCAACTTTGAACTTCCCAAATGAAACAGGATCTCTCCTTAATTCTCCTCTAATTAAAAATGTCTCTCTTCTGTGGAATCCACAAGAAGCGACCCGCCGGTACAGTCGTACTGTTGCTATAATATTTAATACTGTACCGGTACCGGTACAGACACCATGCCCCTCCCGTGATCTGGAAACGATGAGCATTCGCCTCGAGCGCACACTTCTTCAAACTAAAATTTCAATCTTAAGGCTAGCGTTCAAAGTCAGCCTGTTTGGCGCCCACTTTTGTCCGACCGAGACCACTTTCGAAGCCCGGCCCGCCAAACCAACAACCAACAACCAACAACTACAGCGACTTGGATCGTTGCTGTTGTTGTTGACCATGGTCTTCCTTTTCCTTTTGAGTTGGAACGTTGCTGGTCTTTCCACGGTTGTGAATAGAATTCATACATCCTACAGTGACGGAGCAAAAGACGGTAGTGGTAGTAGCAAACCCAAGAAAGGGTTAGGTGGCCAATGCCGTGTCATTGCGCGCTACTTTGAAAAACACGGATCCCCAGATATAGTTTGCTTACAAGAAGCGAAGATTCCAAGACCACAACTCACCAATCGATCAGAGCCAGGAGGATGTGCCAATGTGGAAGGATACGAATCTTTTTGGTCCTGCCGTCTCGATGATCCAAGGTGAGTGAGAAGGTGTCACGCATTTTTGTTTTGTTAGAATGGCGTCCAATGACGGTGAACAAAAGCTTACAATTTGACTTCAATTTTCCTCTTTGCAGCAAAGGAATGAATGGAGTGGTCACGTACGCCAAAAAGGGCACTGTGATTTCCGCAAATGCTTTCGCCTTGGGAGATCCAAAACTAGACGACCAGGGTCGTTGTGTGCTGACAGACCATGGCAGCTTTTGTGTGTTCAATGTTTACGTCCCGGCGTCCTCGGGAACACACTCTGTACAAGATAAAATGCGTTTTCTCCAAGCTCTACGGAGAGCCATGAAAAAGCAAAGAGAAGTCCATAAGAAGGCTGTCATCCTCACGGGAGATTTGAACATTTCACATGGGAAACTCGATGTGTACTGGCGAGATCTTGTGGTGCACGTCAATGAAATTCTTCAGCAAGTTCGACAGCATCAACATCAATCCGATGCAACCACATCAACAACAACTCCCAATTCAAAAGACGATATTCCTACTTGGAAACGACAATTGGCTCAGGCATGGCCTATCATTGTGGAAACGATGAAAACCAAGCAAGTGGTTCCCAGTCAAACTCAGAATGTCAAAACTGGAGAGAAGTTTGACAAGTTCCGGTTGCAAGTGACCATGAACAACCCAACAAGAATCATTCCCTTGGGAAAAAATTATAACGTTGAAGAATACTGTCTGCATGGATATTGTTTTGATGAGGTGAAATTCTACACGGATCCGGAAACAGATGAGGTACAACCAACATCCCAAGAGAATGCTGTCTCGCTTTCTATCTTGCAAGAGCTCATGCTCAAAATTGCCAAGGTGGAATGGAACGATGAGACTTTGAGAGAGATTGCCAACTCTTCCGATGCAGGACGATCTCGCCCTCATCCCTTTCGTGAATGGCTAAGCCAAGTCTTGGAGGAAGATGACATGGTTGATACCTTCCGCCACTACTACCCGGAAGCAAAGGCCCGTTTCACATGTTGGCACCAATACACGAACAAGCGGTACACAAATGAGGGTGCTCGCATCGACTACTTCCTTGTCGACCGTTCCCTCTTGCCTTATCTTGAGAAAGGAGGACCTTTGCGGACTGGTGAGAGTTTTGATGTGAAACTCAATGACACTCCAGCAAACAACAATTTGGATTCAAATGCAGCAGAAATCGATCCACTCACCGAAGAAGCAGCCTTGGCAGCAGCCAATGCTAGAGGTCAATTCCAGATGGCTGCCTTTGAAGGAGGTGGAATTGCGGAAGCAACTCAGCGGGCTCTGGATACACAGTTCGGCCCACGTCACACAGGAATAGTGTACACTCCGCCCTCCTTCTCAGACCATGTGGCGGTATCTCTCTTACTGGATGATGGCTCAGGGAAGAGTGATGGCGATCCAGGAGGCCACTGGAGATGCAAAGATTGGGGCAACTTGGTCCTGCAAGAGACTGATGCGGTAACAAAGAAAGCACAGCCACACAAAGTCCAAAAATCAATTGCTTCCTTCTTTGGCAGCCAGGCTGGCACAGGCAACAACAAGCTCTCAAACAAGTCCACGGCTAGCAAGTCCTCCTTCAAACCAAAGCTTCCACAAAAGAGGCCCTCAATTGAATCATTCTTCAAACCAAAAACGGCTGATGGCTCCCAAAATGAAGCGCCTAATGCGATTCCAAAGCCTGAAGGAAAGGGGGCCCAGACCAAGGCGAGCACCACCAACAACAACCGAAAGAAGAAGAAAACGGCGCCTTCCATTTTGAATCACTTCGCGAAGAAATAGGTGGACATATCCCGTTCTCGTCGTCGACGACTCAACTCACCAGTAGGTTTGAAGGAACAGGCACCTGAAAAGGTGATTCCGTCCTTGCGTGTCCCACGGAGCAATGTGTCGGATTTTTCACGGAAACATTGGTCGCTTGTCCTGCTCTGCTCGAACGAACTGACAACGTATCTAGTGTTTTTCTTTGTACTAACAACTCGTAGCTAGTATATAGTGAACTAACAGGTGCCCGGCATTTGCCATGCGTTCTTAGTGGCTTCGTACCGGTATATTGTAGCTGCCAAACGACACCGAATATCAGTCGATCACGAATATGCAGGCCACCACTGCATCGGGATCCCCGAGCTTTCATCTATTCCAAACCGGTCGGCCCTTACTAGCTTTGAGTGATTTTCGAATCTCCATGAACCCTAGGTTACTAGTACCGGCACGATACGACATGAGCGGTGACGCTTTGGGAAAGGGAACTTAGATGAACATTCCAAAAAATGAAAGGTACCGTACGGTACACAAGACGGCGCCTACCGGTACGCGTGAGAATAAGTTGTTGCTACTATCTAATCCACAACAAAGCTCGATCTTGCTGTCGTCAATCCTCGGCTCAACCTTGCTGTTTGTTGCATGCTTTGATCTTCACATCGAACTAACTGCCTGCTTCGCTTCGCCGACTAAAATACCTTACATCATTCCTCCTTGCTGCATCTGTGCCATGGCAGCTTGCATCATGGCAGGGTTAATTCCCCCTGGCATACCACCACCGCCACCGCCGCCGCCTCCCATCATGTTCATCATGTTTTCCATCATATTCATCATGGACGGAGGTGGCTGAATATTGAAATAGATCTTTCCAATTTTGGTAGTATAGGAATGTACAATTTGGGGCTTGTGCAATTTGTCGAGCTCCTTTTTGAAGGACCGCAACAACCAGGAAAAGAGCGGCCCCGTCCGAGCATCCTTTTCACAGACCCGCAACAAGGATGTGGCAAATACCAAATGGGATGGTGCTACACCATCTTCCTTACTGACATAGGACTTGATCAAATTTGTCTTCAAGTCACGTGATTCCAACGGAATGTACTTTTGCGCCAACGTAGTGGCGTCACGCAAATTTTCCATGGCCGCCATACACAAAATAGCCCGGGTGAAGAGGGCATCTCGCACTCCAGGAGGACACGTGTGACCCGATTTGGTTTCTTCAGCAGTGGGAGCTGGGAGCGTGGCCAACCATTTGGCAATGGCTTCTGGCTGTTCGGCCAAAGCCATGTGAGCCACAGCATCACAGCGAGCATCCATAATGTCGTCTTCGTCTTCATCGTCGACAGCGGCCGCAGCAGAGTCGTCGTGAGACTGCAACAAGGTGGCCAAAGCCCAGGATTGATTTCCGAGCAACTCCTGGACCTTGAAGTGTCCCAATCGGATGGTTCCGTATTCACTGCTCCAATGGACCACTCGGCGCAACCAATCGCGTTGAAGACGCTGCAGACGAATCACTTCCACTGGACTCATGCCATCTTTCGTCGCTTCCAATGCTGCCTGATGGGCTACATGAAGGACTTCCAATTTCGTCAACCAATCGTCTGTCTCTTCCACGTGCAACTCGGTAAAAACATCCAATAGCACCATGAGCAGCTGCGAGGCCACCGAGACGCGATTTTTCTTTTCCAACAGAGTCAAGGCACTCGAATAGGCCAATTCCGTGGCACCGGCAGCGTCCTTGGCACCCGCTTTTTTGCGAACAAGGGATTGGGCCAATTGCAAGGCTTCATAGGCAATCTCCTCGGATTTGTCGTCGCTGTTGAGCAACTCTTGGAGTTGACGGGCCACGGCATCTGCCTCTTGGGAATTTGCGGCAGCTTCCTTCTTCTTGGCCAATTGCTTGCGGCGACGAGCGGCTGCGGCAGACATGGTGGCTTGATTGCTACTTCTTCTATTCGTATAGTATGCTGGTGATGTTGCGGAAGCTACATGTACTACGGTAGTGCACTGACTGTGGCGACTCTAACATCCGTTGTCGCCATGGCCGCAATCAAAGATCGCGCGACAAAAAATGCGCGAAAAAGATCCACCTGGAAGCTCTTCGATGGAGTTCAGCGCCCTTGACAAGACCCAGGGCTGACAAAACATGAGCCAACATCAGATCTGCACATCGTAGACATGTCTAGCTGCTAGCTAGCTAGCTTCTGGCTGGCTATTAGGCCCCTTCGTCTTCTACGGAACTAGCTAGTTGTAAGGAAGAAGCTGCCAGGAGTGTACCGTAAAGCAATCTAACTACCGGTACTAGCAAAACGTCAGATGCCATCAGAACATTAGCAAACTTTGCCTGTGAGACCGTGCATGCCCCTACCGGGTAGCAGCCAAAGGTGTCTCCAAGCAATTGTGGCCTCCCTCGCTTCCACAATCTTCATTCATACGAATCTAACAAAGCGTGACTGGGTAGCTAAAGTCCACAATCTAGCTACTAGCTAGCCACTGGTAGGCCATGGTACAATCTAAGCAAATCTTCCAGAAACAAAAGAGCCACTTCCACAAAGCCCTCTGCAAAAAATATCATTGGCACAAACAGAGTTTGAAATCTGGTTCTCAACAAAGGTCCCTCTGTACTGTAGTCGCTGTTGTCACCTCCAAGGGAGTCCCGGCGGCAACAACATTTCGTGACTAAATTTTACGGGTACATGTACCCAGTCTTTTGAAAGACCAAAGACAGTCACAGTTTCCCACACCTGCATCCTAACGATCGCCGATGTTCTGGACCTACCGGTACAAGCATGCTAACATCGCGCCTTTGCAGTCTAAATGGCAGTGAAGCATACCGTAGCTCTGAAGCAACAGAGACCTTGTTGGTAGTGTGACCAGAGACAGAAGAGCTGAGAGGAGTGGAATATCTACAGTTCAGTGTGTAGCCCTTCGTTCCATTCAGCTAGCCAGTTCCGTGCTGCCGAAATGGCGAAGGTGCTTCGGGGGAAGCTTCACCGCAAGACCAAGGGATTAAAAGGCCATCATCAGGAGAACGAAACCAATGGCAGTGCGAGTACTACCGCTAGTCTTAGAACAGACAAGAATGGTGGCGGTGGCTGTACGTGTGTCGGCTGGATTCGGGGCTTCTTGATGATCTGTGGGTTTTTCTCCATTCTGTGGAATATTAGCCATTTCCACTACAATCTACTACCGTCGTTTGATCAAGTGGAGGCTGGCTTGGCACTGAAGGAGGCGTTCCTTGATTTCAAGCAAAAAACGAACCGCAAAAAGACGGACAACAACCTTCGTGGCGCTGATACCGGTACGGAAAAGGCCCAGCATCAGCCTCCTGACAACAATAACGAGAACGACAACAACCTAGATCCTGGGAATCCTGGGATTCCTGACATGGTCAACCAGAACAACAAGGACAATTTCCACCCGGTCAATCCCGACCAACATGGACGCGCCTTTACTCTCCCACCTCGAGCCGTAACGTATGTGACACCATGGGAAGAATTCAAAGGCATTCCCAAGCCAAAAGTGTGGGAGATTGCTGCCTCTTTGCAAGACCAGTTTGACAAATCTGCTTTTGGCCAACGCCTGGACAGTTGGAAGGAGCATCAACAACACATTCGACAAGAACGGTATCATCGTCGGGTCCGTCAGGCCGTACATGAGGCTGACAAGGGTGGTACCAATTCCACCCTACGAATCATTCCACATTTTCAGGATACTCCCATCTTCCCTCGACATCTCTCTTCCGATCTCATGGTTTTGGTCATGGCTGACAATCAGTGCCCGTTAGTACTCAGTGGAGTCAGTAGTAACGGTGGCATGATCAATGCTACGGATCGATTGCTCCTGACGCTGACCGATGCCTTGAAAACGCAGTTTGCACATGTCGTGGCATATCTTCCCCATTATTATTCCTCAGAGACGGTAGACAACTGTCACAATTCACTCTATCAGGCAATTGTCAAATCATTTCCAATCCAACTGCAAACTGGACAGCTGCAAGTTGTGACATCACCACAACTACAAGCACAACCATCGGCCAAACAACAACAGTCATATCGATTTGCATACAATGGATTGGACTTTGCCTATGCAACCGAACTGGGACATCAATTCTCCGATTTGATGCTGTTTCTGCAAGCTGGTACCCGATTGACACCCGAATGGTGGATTCAATATGTACCTGTCGAAGTTCCACCGCCACCCGAAGGCGTGCCACCCGCCAACGAAACAACAACAACAACAGGTCCTCCCAAACTAGAGGCAAAGCAAATAACTTCCAATCGAGATTATGCCTACGAAATTTTGTTGGCATACGAAGCGCGACACCGCTTGGATGGGGACGGATTGAACCACGAGTTGTGCTACATGAATTTCGCAATCAACGCTCAACCACCCGCAAGCTCCAACCTGACTTTCAACTATGGTCACTGGGGAAATCCAACGGGAACCTTGTTTGAGAGTTCAGGCTTGTTGCGCTTGTCACTGACTTTGCGCTCATTCTTGCCCTATGGAAAGTTTCCTGTTTCCAAGCTGTTGCACAAGTATTGTAGCGAGTTGTTGTGGGCAGCTGATACTCTCAATGGTCCACTGGCGTTGTTTCGACATCATGCCAAGAATAGAGGGATAGAGGAAAGCAAGCTGGCAGTGGGTTTGCAACCGGACTTGCAGCCACTCGACAAAACGACAACCTACCCGTACTTGATTCCAAAGTCGACCGAAGTACCGGGGTGGGTGACAGTGGATGCGGGCATGGTAGGACCGCACCCGACCAGTGAAATCAATCCTCTCTGGGAGACAGAAGACACCCATGACGAAAAGAATTGGCTCACCTTTGTGGTGCCCACAGCGTGGCGCCATACAGCCAAAGGGGACGTTGGTGGGAATACATATGTCGTAGAGTGCTTGCAACAACTCTCCGATGCGGTCAAGCAGTACTTTGTCGGGGAATATCGCGCCACCATTCTCGTGTTGGTGTCGGGTCGCAGTCAACGTGACATCAACCAGCATCGGGACGGATTGCAGGCCAAGTTTGAAGATCAGATTCAAACCGGCATCATCCAGCTTGTGGACGCACCAATTGATCAATATCCAACGTTGCACGGGTTGGATGCTCATTACAAAGACACTGAATCGCGTGCTCGTTGGAGATCCAAACAAAACCTGGACATATCGGCCGCCCTCTTTGCTGCCAAGGGATATGGAAAGTATATAATGACAATTGAGGATGACTCTGCTTTCCGGGCAACGAGCATGTTGAAGCAGATCAAAAAGCAAATAACCAACCTGCACCACATGGCCAATCCACAAGATGCTGTAGATAGGAGTCCTCAAATCTTCATCAATGGACAAGGTAAGACCATTCGTAGTTGGGGTGTCTATTATATGAATGTATTCACGGCCTCACCGACCCTATCAATGCCCTCTTGTTTGTTCTGTGAAATGCAACAGACAAGACCAAAGTGGACATTTCCTACACGGAAAAGGAAGAACCAGCCGTGATAGAGTTTGGCCATCGAGAAGTGTGGAGTCAGGTTCGTTTCTCGTTTGGTTTCAGCGGAGTTTTGATTCATGACGAGGATGCCTTTGTGTTTGGAATGTTGCATTTCCTTTTGTACAAGGAGAGGCCTTGTGACTTGCTGTTTCAGATTTCCGATAATGTGAGAAATGGGGAGAGCAGAGATCATTTCCTACGAAACAATTTGAAGGCAAGATCCATCATGCACCGCGGAAAGGTTTCGACGCTGAAAGGCAAGGTTTTTACCACCGAACAGATGACGGCCGAAGAAGAAGGGTGATTGGGGTACTATCTTCGGACGCAACAATAGGAGCTTCAGTAGCTACTAGCTAGGTATCTACTGGGAGGTGCCAACAGGTTGAACGGGGCAATGCTAATATCCTACGGTGATCCGGGTATGGACCACTACCAAACGGTTTGCCAGGGCGGCACAGATCACAGGTGAAACAAAGAACTATACAAGAATCAACAACATCTAGAGCTAGATGTTGTGTTGAGAATTACTTATCTATCCTGCCGGTGCTAACTGAGGCCCTCCAACTCTACCCCAACTAACACTGAAGTGTGCAAATTGTGCCCAAGTAATGCCACTATTGGAAAACCAGACGGTTGGTGGTATGTGACTGAAAATGTGCGAAATGCTTCTGTCCCATGCTTAGGCCGCGCATCACAAACATTTCCAGTAAAGTAGATTGTTGATTTCGCGTTGCCATGGTATTTATCTAGTCTGTTGAGAGGGCTCGTATTCACTCTCCAGCGTATACTCTGACTGGGATTCAATATCCGATTGTCGAAAGATTTCATTAAAGGCGTCAGGTTGTTTGACGCCCAGAAACCGGATCCCAAAGATCAAAAGCAAGGTGAAGATTCCGAGCAAAATCCCCCATGGGCCCATTGCAAACAATAACAGAGCTACCAAAAGATCCACCATATAGCGTCCTCGAAAGGTGAACAGCAGCTGGCCAAAGGTAGATGCTTCTATACGGGAGACCAAAATTCGGGGAGCTTCTACAGAGACACATAGCATTCCGAGGCAGACAAAGCCAACTATGATTCCCACAAGAACATGTAGATAATGCGGTTGAATTGCAAATTTGAAGGCGACTGCTGCATTTCCCTGTTGGTGGAGTAGAAGTGTTTCATTTTCGGACAAAACAGCAAGCAGATGGTGAGACATCAAATTATGGAAGGAGTGGGTATCATGGCACCAACATCATGAAACATAACCCTCTCTAAGCTGACGGCGTTATCTTCCGGATAAGGCGACTCAAAGGTCAGAAGCAACCAGCTCTAGTAGCCACGGTTGGAAGGATGCTACCCATTCCACGAAAACGGCATTATCTCCCCTGAATCCTCTGTCCCCCACACACAAAAAGACTCACAATATATAGCAGCGCCGACAGGGTTCGGAAGGAACGTGTGAGCCGGTGTTTTGACGACATCTTGCTACTACTTGCAATAGAATCCATCAATTGACTGCATGAACAACCACAAACAGTTAGTGTTGCTTGATGTGGAAGGAGATAAATCAAATGCTTGGCATGACACACAATGACAGGTTGCCGCCTTGCCGCCAAGTCTGTGAGCGGTCACGACCCAGATGCAGGCGTGCTTGACCGGACTTGCTTCCTATGAGACGTTCCTCACAAAATGCCAACCGTTAGACAACGGAGTAAACCTTAGCCCGATGGGCGCTCACATTATTCCAACGGAGGGAAAAAGCCGGTGGTTGCGTACATGTAGGAGCTGCTGCAGCATCAAAATACCTACGGTACAGTACTATTAATAATACTACAGTAGACTACTTTAGAAGCTCTTTGAGGCCTGAGGCTACGCCCTTGCTTGCTCCACTGGAAGCACCCGACTCGCCCTACAACTAGCTACCGGTAGGCACTCTCGGGTACATGTACTAGCTAGTTGCACTCTACATGTACTTACTTAGATCTACTCGAAAAAATGGCAATGCTGGTTCTGAGGGTGTTCTACTTCATGATATGATAGAACTACGGGTATCTTCTACTAGCTAGTAGAGGTCCTGGAACGACCTTGATCACATGTACTGGTACTAGCCACAGACACTGATTTCGGTATGAAATGTTGTAGGCCTAGTTGTCACTTTTGGTGCAACATGGCTAGAAAAGGAACACCCAGAGCTCAGATTACAGTTCCCGTCCCTAATGGTCAGGGACTGCTGCTTGCCACTGATAAAGCACCTCGCGAAACTCACACTTTGATCCTTCCTGAGTTTGGATCTCAGGCACCACTGCTTTCAGTAGAGACTAATGCTAAAGTCCCCAAGAATATCAATTCTTGTAAGAAGCGGCAGGTCTCCAGATCCACGAGCTCTGGGCTGGGCAATCCGTTCTACAGATTCAGGCGCAAAACCTGGTAACAGACGGCCACATGGATTGGACGCGAGGCAATTCTCGTGCATTTGGAACTTCTTGTAGTCTTGAGTGCAGACCAAGCCAGGTGTAGATCCGTTTCAATCTCTATATCCTTCAATCTGATACAGATACAGATACCGGTACTGGTAGCCTTTCTCACAAAGCAGATTGGAACGTGTCTCGCCGGCGTACCAGGTTCTATCGGAATGGCTCTTTCCGGGTCGAATTCCGTTTTGTCAGGAGTGCGCCGATTTGTCATACAGAGGAGAGCCTGTATAATTATGAGCACACGTCGGTCCGAAAGCTATTTGCTTCATCATTGGATTCAAAAACGATTGTAGATTGCGGTTTTTGAGCCCTCAATTTCTGCGGTTGATTGTCATGTCATGTACTTGAGCTCTACAAGCGAAACCTCGTCTCAAAGAGACTGCTTGTCCGTCACCGCGACCCCCTGGTGCACGAAGAACACGTTCCAAATGAGACTCAGTTGGCACAACCACGGCTTGGTCTACGTCAAATGCCCGAATAGCTTTTTGGAGCTATAATATGGTACATTCGTCGCAACAGGCAGAAGAAGACATGGCAAGGAGAGCCATGCAAACACCGCGACTTTGTTCAGGCCGCCGATACCGGTGTGGTGTGAATGATGTGCAACTGAGATGCCGTGCATTGTTTCGTGACTGATACAACAAAAGGTAGGATGGCACTAACAAGACCAACCAAACAAGATTCAAGCCATACATGATATCAAATGACAAAAGGAGACGCTGGGTCATCCCTCTTCCATTTGTTTTTGGTGCTGCGTGCAACAAAAGATAGAATGGCACTAACAAAAGCCACCAAAGCAAACGACGAATCCCATGGGAAGCCACATACCGTGAATTGTACCTGCCCAAAACCTCTTCCAGTATGGGATATGCTTCCTCTCTTCTCAGAGGAACGCAGCCAATCCATCGTTTTCCAGGTTAGGAAATGGAATTCGTACTAAAAAGAGAGGGTTTTATCTAGATCCTTTCAAGGGGATATCATTCACTTGAAGAAACTTACTCGTTCGCACTTGTGTTCGTTCGTAGCATTGAATGATATCACTCGAGAGTAGTATAGACTTACTTTGTGGCGTTGTGATATTCCTTGCTCCGCCGTCATGGGTCCACCCTCCTTGTTTCATGCATTTTTTGTAATTATGTATTTGTGAGCTCGCAACATGCCCAACTAATCCGATCCAACCGGACTCACCACAACACAGTCAGCCGTCAGCCTCCTCTAGTAGCTTTGCACAGTCACTCAATCCTGCTTCGTTCGTTGTAATTTCCTACTTTCTTCCACCGCTCCTTTTCCCAAAACTGTCCACTCGCTTTCTCGCTCACGGTCATCAATCATCCATGCAAATGTATGTGTGAATGCTCAAGTCAGACAACACAGCCCAGCTGAAGTACAGTAGCCATGCACCACATCAACAAAAATAATAATAAAACCAAACCTTGACCTCCGCCCAAATTCAATTTTGCCTCAAATATCCATCAATCCATCCATCCTCCTACTTTTCAATGGCAGCCAAGCAAGGAAGACTGGTGACTGCCTTGGTGACCCCGGATCTCGCCAACATGGCCTGGTAGCGAGTGGAATGAGACCGCAGCTCTTCCATGGAGATTTCTGCCAACCCTTCGCCTCCATCAAACACCAATGTGAGACCACCCTTGAGCTGTTTCTTGGCTGGCGGAGTGATCGCGCCGTGGTTGGTGGGGGTTGGCGATGAAGCAGCGGCCTTGAGATCCAAAGAGAATCCCGCCGTCGGCGGCGGCAGACCGGCCGGGGGAGGCGGCAAACCAAGACTCTCTTGCGGAGCCAGACTCAGGCTCGTGGCTACTGGAGCGCTCGTAGCTCCCACTTGTGCTTGAGGGATCAAATCGGCCGCAGGGGGCGGTGGCAAGACTCCCGAGGGCAACGGAGGCAACGGCAAACCCGGCGGCGGCGGCGGCGGTGGAGGAGGCGGGGGTGGAATCGGAGCTTGAAACGCCTGCGGCTTGCTGGTCAGACAGTCGTCGTCCAACGGGAAGTTGTTGTAGCCATGAGCGCTGACCAAAGCAAACGCAGCCCGACAGGCACAATCCATTGCCGCTTCGCGCGTCTTGCCGCGGCCCCATCCCAGGTCGACACCGCCCACGCGAGTACTGTAGACATGCGGCTTTTCGGGAGTCACTCCGGTGTTCCAGCGCACGTAAGTAGCGTCCAGCATGCGATGAGACTTGGTGTACTTGACAAAGGCATCCATGGCGGCGTAGTACTTGTCCGGACGGTACTTCTTGACAGCGTAAGACTCTCCGGTCAACTCGGGGTCATCTGCAAAACTGTTCTTGGACTTTTTCCGACTGGGTCCTCCACTACCTGCTGCTGGTGCTACTGGTGGTGGTGGTGGTGGTAGAGCAGCACTGTAAGGGTCACTTGCTGCGGCCGCCGCCGCCGGGGCGCTGCGCTTCTTTCGGCCCATCGTCAACCAGTTTTCTCGAAAAGAATGGAAGAACTGTCGTGGCCTTGAGCGGTTGTTGTTTGGCGTGTGGCTGTGACGTTCCCTCCTGGACTCGACTCCAGGACGCACAATATCTCGCAACTTTCCACGGTGACGCTCCACGATTACATTCTCACACCAACACCATACCGGCAGCATTAATTAAAAACCTTGCAAAGGCAACGGCAAACGGCAGGAAAGGGAAAGATGTGTCTTTGGAATTCTACAACTTGCATTTTAATTTACACTAACACACATTGCATCTGCGTAGCAGCACAGTACATACCGGTACCCTGAGGGTGCCTTGCCTGTACCTTGCAAGATGCCTTCTCGTCTTCAAAACAATTGAAAATGAATGATTCATCCATGGATGAATACTATTCGCTCCTCCAAACCAGAAGCTGGTCGGGTAGAGATGTTGTCCTGACCTCTAGCTAGCTAGAGCTGCGAATTGCCGGTAGGGAGCCACTGTGTCAAGGCAGACTGAGTATGCAAACTTCGAGTCACTCGAAGTTGGCCCAGATTCTCGGTTTTGGGTTGTGCAGTAGCGAGGCTCTCAATCCTCCTCATCCTCAAATTCGTCCTCCAAGATGGAATCAACACTGGACTGGAACGATATTGCTCCGTGGTGGCTCATATTCTCGTCGGAGTCATGCCCAATGAAGCTTGCAGTGGCCCAATCCATCGACATGGGAGGGTTCAAGGACTGACCACCGGCAGTCGTGGCTTTCTTCCCTCCATCCTCGTCGTCGAAACTCATATACACTACCTGACCAGTTGACTCGTGTAACATCATGTCCGCAAAGTTCTGGTACGAGATCTTGCCGTCGCCTTCAACGTCAACTTGCTTCATCATTTCGTCGATAATCTGATCTGTGCCTATATCTTTGTCTGTGGGAAGAGCCACCACTCCAGCCAGGGCCAGTTTCAAATCATTTGCTGAAATATAGCCCTTATCACCTCTGTCAAAGCTACTAAAGGCGGCCCGAAGCTTCTGGGTGTCCAGGATCTTGGACTTTTGCATGGCCGCAATCACAAATTCTAGTAGAGGTCAAAGTAAAATAGAAGGCAAAGTGAGGACAAACAGATCTGACACAAGGATCACAACCGCGCAACTACCAGTATCACTGCGAGATACCCACCTGTGTAATCCACATAGCCATCGCCATTCATGTTGATGCGCTCAAATAGCTTGTCAGTTTCTTTGTTCGATAGTTCTTTGTCGAAGAAACGTTTGTAACCCTTCCGGATATCTTCCTTCGAAAGCTTTCCATCGCGATCGCTGTCCATACCTCGAAACACTCGATCAATCTCTTCTCTCTCTTCCTTGCGGAGAAGCTGGGAAGCGATGTATGTGTATACGGCTTGTTTGAGCTTCAGAGAAGGATCAGATGCAAAGTCAAAAAGATTCTCAAAACATGAAACTGAGGAATCTCCGTAATCCTGCATGAATGTTTCTTCGTTGGCCTTGATGGAATTCTGGATCCATGCATGCTGCAAGGCCTGCGCAGCGGTGGGCCGTGCGTCCTCCTCATAGGTCAAAAGATACTTAACAAAGTCCTTTGCCTCATCTGAGATGTTTTCCCACGCAGGATCATTGAAGTCGACCTTGCCGATGGTAACTTGCTCCATCACTAGCATATCATTGTCTCCTTCGAAAGGCGCATACCCAGAGAGCAAAATGAAACAAACCACTCCGCAGGACCACACATCATATTTCGATCCCTCGTAGGATTGTTCAAGAACCTCCGGGGCGACATAATGAACTGCGATGCAAAAGAAAAGTTTGTGTAAGAAGAACAAGCCTTGCAGCCACTGAACCAATGACCGACGAAAAGCCTACCTTTGCCGACCAAATCAGAGAGCTTGACTCCGTCTTCGTACTTTGTGGCCAAGCCGAAATCGATGATCTTCATTTGATCCAGTTCCTTGCTCTCCTCCAACAAAATATTTTCCAGGTTGAGATCTCTGTGTTAAGTGTTTGGGTGAGTGACGGTAACAAATGTGAGTTCCTGTGACAGCGAAAAACGAAGATTGATGATGCACAATCCCAGCGACTCGTCTCACCTATGAACGATGTTGTGTGATTGCAGGAATTTTACGGCGGACAAGAGATTCGTCATGAATGCAGCAGTGTCACCTTCGCCGAATGCTCCTCTGGTGTCCAGTTCATCCCACAATTCACCACCCTTGCAGAGATCAGTGACAATATAACAGTTTCCTTCGTCCTCGTAGAACCCGTACAACGTCAAGAGATTTGGATGTGTCAAACCTTTCAAAAGGTTAAACTCATTGATCACCTGCTCATAGTCTCCAGAGCACATTCTTTCCTTGTCAATGATTTTGATTGCTCTTTCTTCGCCGACGCCATCATTGCCTTGCTTTTGATATCCAATGAACACTTCACCAAACTCGCCCTCTCCAAGCAATTGACCTAGCTCGTAATGATTGTCGAACCTGTCTTCGCGTTGCTGCACAAAATTGCTCGGCGTGAATTGGACATTCTCCAGCGCAGAGCTAGATTCGGAACGTCCAACTATCATTGACATTCTTGGCGCTCGCTTTGGGCCCCTTGGTTGCTGTTTGATGACATCTCGGGCTTTGTCGAGGTCTGGCATGCTTTGGGCTCCTTCCGTCTGCATTGTCGAAGCGCTATCTTCGGCCTGTGCCAAATCAGAAACGACTAGGCTCGCGTCGCTTTCCCTGCGTTCATTCGTTTGGTTTTGTCCTGCATCCTTGCCCAACGCCATGGACACGCCCTTTTTCTTTCTGTCATCTTCCGACGAATCGTCGTCATCGCTGTCGCTCATGTCGTCGCTGTCGCTATCTGAGTCACTATCGAGGAACGAGTATCTCCTTTTGGGTACACCGGCAGCTGGCTTTGGATTGTAGTTCAAGTTTGGCATACTGCCGCCAAACAAATCGTCGTTGTCAGGGCTGTCATCACTATCGTCGCTGTCGCAGTCACTGTCACTTTCGTCGGACAACGAAACGACTTCGTCTTCTTCAGATGCATCGTCGTCGGCGGTAATCAAAGCCATAAGCGAAGTCTTGCTATCGGCCAACGACGACTTCTGGTCTTCAGATTTGCCCTTACTCGCCCTGTTAGGTGCAGGTTCATTGTCGGTTTTGTCTTTTGTAACATCAACGTTCTGGCTGGAACCTTTTATCAATGACATTAGCCCAGTTTCGCTTTGGATCTCGGTTACGTTTTGCTTGGACTTCGAAGCTTCTTTGGTCCAGTCGAATTCTGGTTCCTCGTGTTTTTTGCTACCTCGTTTTGCTGCGTCGTCCGTGGTTTTGGCGGAGGTTATCAGAGACATCAGTCCTGTCTCCCCACGTTCTTCGTTCGAACGATCGGTATCACTCTTCTCCTTCTCTGTCCAGTCAAATTGCGGCTGCTCTGCTTCTTTGCTGTTTCCCTCTTCCTCAGGGTCTGCCGGTGCCCCGGTGGAAGCAGTAGTCAGTAACGATAACATCTCGTTCACTTTAAGGTCATCTTCACTGTGTCCAGAGCCTTGCTGACTCCAGTCAAATTGCGGCTGCTCTGCTTCTTTGCTGTTTCCCTCTTCCGCAGGGTTTGCCGGCGCCCCGGCGGAAGCAGCAGTCAGTAACGCTAACATCTCGTTCACTTTAAGGTCATCTTCACTGTGTCTAGAGCTTTGCTGACTCCAATCAAATGCAAAGCCTTCGCTGTTGTTGGCTTCTTGCTCCATCGAACGGACAGCATCCTTTCGAGTCCAGTCGAACCCAGGTTCCTCCTTTGTAACTGGCGGTGTGGATGATGCAACCTGCTGTGGCAACGCCGCATGCAAATCAGCCTGACCTGAACTCGCTTGTCCCCACATGATTGCTGACGACGTAGGCTCCAGTTGGGGTTCTTGAACTACTTGCTGCAATGTTTTCGACAATGTATTTGGATCTGTCATGTTCGCAAACTCTGATTCCACTGGCAAAGACGACTTAGAGCCTTCGTCATTACCCAAAACAGCCACAACAGCCTCTGACAATTTCTTCTCCTCCATGCCACCAACTGTCTGGTTTTTGTTTTCCACCTCAGCGGCGCTACCGATGGTGCCTTTGTCATCCTTGGGCTCAAGGTCATCGCTCCTGCCCATTACGACGTCCTTGCTTGATACAGCGGATTCTGTTGTGTCTCTTGTCATTTGGCCAGCCGCGTCTTTCCCTGTACCATTGTCAAGCTCCATCGTGTGATCGGGAATTGCTTTCACTTCAGTCGAGTACGCGTTGCCAGAAGCGTCAATTGTTGGGTTTAGATCCACCATTGCTTCATCCAGTTCTGCCTCTGAAGACCCATGTGGTTCTGCAGTTGGATGCACGTCCACCATTGTCATATCCTGCTGTTCCCCTGAAGACACTTGAGTTTCGGCAGGGGTGCCAATTGCTGGATGCACGTCCACCGTTGTCCTATCCTGCTGTTCCCCTGAAGACGCTTGAGTTTCGGCAGCGGTGTCAATTGTTGAGTGAGCGACTTCCATTGCTTTGTCTCGCTGTTCCTCTGAAGACACTTGAAATTCGGCAGGGGTGTCAATGGTTGGATGCACGTCTACCATGGTCTTATCCAGCTGTGCCCCTGAAGATACTTGACTTTCGGCTGGGGTGTCAACTGTTAAATGAGCGCCTTCCATGGCTTCGTGTCGCTGTCCCTCTGAAGGCGCCTGAGTCTCCATTGCACCAGCCCTTTCATGTCGTTGAATCTTCTCTTCGACGACACCATCATCCACTGTTGGGAAACCCGGAATACTCAAATTGTGAGGGCGTTCCGCCGAATCTAAAAGCACCTTCATCAAATCCCATGATTTCTTTTTGGCGTGTGCGTCCATTGATTGGTGCAGAGAGTCCGACAAGTTCTGTGATGCGCCCCATGCATCGGCCATGGATCCACCAGACGGTTTGGTACTTTTGCTTTTGCCCACTTGACTTGATTCTGGTGGTCTACTTGACGCAGCCCCTGAAAGCCTGTCCTTTGTGGCATCTGCTTTGGATTGAAAGGCCTCTGATGTCGATGATGGTATCTCTGCGACTGGCTGTTTTTGCAAGGTTGTCGATGCTGCTGCTGTTTGTTTCTCTGCCACTGGTTGCTTTACTACGGCTGTTCTCGCTGATGGTCGGGTTGTATCGCTGTTCTCGCTCTTCGACAGGTCCAAGTGAGTTTGGAGGCGTCTCTGAGACGACCCTTGCTTTTCTTTTCGTTCGTCCGATTTTCCCTTCGGAATATCCGTTTGAAGACGGGCCCCTGAAGACCCTCGCCTGTCCTTTGATGTCTCTGATTTTCTCTTCGTAGCAACCCCTGTCGACCCTCGCCTTTCCGTTTCGTCCGCTGACTTTCCCTTCGAAGCATCTGTACGAAGACGGGCCCCTGAAGACCTCCGCCTTTCTGACTTTGCTCCTGCCTTAGATCTTTGCTTTTCTGCCGGTACAGTTGTTGTTGCTGTTGACGCTACAAAATCAGTTCCAAGGTTGTCCTCAGAGCACACCCGCATTTCTGCCTCAGCCTTTGCCGTTATCACCTTTGGAATATCAAGGAGGCCAGTAGACGACCTTGGTTTTTCTCCACGTGATGCTGACTTTGCCTTTGGAACATCATCGGGAAGAAGACGTTTCGAATGGCTGGATGACCTAGTTCTCTTTTCTTGTGTGTGCTTTTCCTTCTTCTTGGTAGTTTTCTTTTTGCGAGGTTTCTCTGTCCCTTTACCGCCGAGGAAAGTGTTGGCCGAGTTGCGAAAGTATGTGGCCAAATCCGAGCTTGCTCGTCGCAGTTGTGGTGGGGAGTCAGGAGCATCTCCCTGTACTAGTAGTGCTCCAGCGCTGATTCGTTTCTTGACTGCTGGATCCTTGCTTACGTCAAATGTGGCCGATCTAGAGACTTGTCTTCTCTTTTTCTTTTCGCCATCAGGTTTCTTGGCCTTTGCTGCTTTGTCACCGCGATGGGGACTCTTACTCCTCTTTTTCTTTGTCTTTTCTGTGGTTTTGTTGGTGGTTGTTGCGTCTTTTTCTTTCCTTGCCTTTTTCTTGGCGAGCTTTTTGGCTTTGATTTCCTTGAGTGCTTCCAGCTCCGACTTGGCGCTAGCTTCTTTGGCCGGCATTTGCCGCTTCACTTCCTCAAATTTTGAAAACGAGGCTGAGAGTCGCCGAATGGCACTCTTTTTGGCCTTTCGTGCTTCCCTGGTCGTTTTCTTTTTGTGTTTGGGTGACGGTACATCCATTTCCGAAAGCGATCCAACCGATGATCCCATGGAAGCCATGGAAGATCCGCTCTTTTTGGTAAACTCGTCGTCCAGTTGCAGATCGGAGTTGGATCCACCCAAGTCCAAAAAGAGACCGGATACACTGTTGGAGAACCCTGAAACGCTGTTGGAGAACTTTTCGGTCAGTTTGCTTCCCAGCTTTCGGTACGGCTTTTTGGATTTTTCCGATGGAGTAATGGGAGAGGATGTTCCACTGCTGCTGGCACTGAGGAACCCCTTGTTCTTTCTTTTTGGTGATACGGGTGGTGACGCTATCATCTTTCCTAATCTCTTGTACGCCGGCGTCTTTTTGGGTGCCAATATGCTGGAGGCTGTTTTCTTGGTGGTTGTTTTGGAAGAAGAAGAAGAAGTGAATGCATCCCCTGTAGAAGACGATCGCATGGCAGTGGACGGTTTTGCAATCGATCGCATGAAAATGCCGGTAGCCGATCGGTTTGCCTTTTCTTTGAACTTTTCGTCTGCTAGTATGAATTCACCACTCCCGTAGGAAGCCGATCGAGGGGGTGTCTTTTTCCGTTTGGTGGGAATGACAAAGTGATTTTTCATGGTTTTGGCTTTGGTATCTGCAGTTTCCACTTGTTGGGCACCCTCGGGCAAAGTTTTGTTGCGTTTTAATTGCTCGCTCCGCTTGGGTGATCGAATGGGTAGAACGGCGGGAGATTTGGATCTGCTGGTGCGAAGCTTGCTGGCACTCTTGCTAGTGTGGCTGCTACTGTTCATGTCGAGATCAAAAGCAATTTGTAGTTTGGAAGAACTAATGGTACGTCTGAATTCCACCAATGAAGGACGTGGTCTGGATGGATGCGGTTGGGAAGGTGATTTGGATGGGTGTGGCTGGGAAGGTGATTTCTTGTTTTTGACATTCTTATATCCCTTTTTGGTATCCTTCTCTTTTTCCTCCTCCTCATCATCAGAATCCGCTAGGAGATCCTTGAACTTTTCGGAAATTTCACCTTTGCCCAGGGATCTTTCCGATAGAAAACCTGCTGCTATTCTCATCTTTCCACGGCGATCTCCCTTGCTGGGAAGCCTGAGTACAGGCTTCTTAATACTCTGAGGAGTTCTATTGGAAGACAATACCCTCCTGGAAACGGGGGCAGGACTCATGGATCTGGATTGGTTGGAAGTGTCTTTCATCCTCTTGGTCCTTCGAGGGGTAGCATCCGAAGATTCTCCCTTATCCGAAAGATATTTGGGAGATTGCCTTCCCTTGATGCGTTTGGGGGAGACAGGAGGAGTCTTGGCAGGTTCCGGACTCTCCGGTTCCAGGAGATTGTCCATGGTGAGCGAATGCTCACTCGAGTCATCATCCTGATTGCCTTTTGGTTTATCGTCCAGGGTTGATGTCATGGTCAAGCCTGATAGATAGATAGATAGATAGATAGATTTGATAATAAGGAAGCAAGTTGGAGACCTGGGTATTACTTGGGGGGATCGTGAACAGTTCAAACGAGGAGATACTGAATGCAGAAGAGAGCTGTCGTGCTGACCATGCCACACACAGAACACAGTCTATCAACCAAGCAAGATCAGTTAGTTCAAGTACCCAACTTTAGCTCAGCAAGCCAAAGAGTTGAATGAATAAACCTGTCCTGGGTTTCAATGGAAGCATGCATCCATCGAAGGAGAGGTTCACATACATCAAGAATGAATGAGACAGCTTGACACCTGTTTGTTTGTCTTGCAGCAACGCGACTCGACTGTGCCACATCAGCTGGCGTCTCACTGGCTTGACTGGTGGGGGTAACTCACAAGGAGTCACTCGTTCAAAAAAGCATTAGGGGTATCCTGTAGGTACAACAAAGAGACATCGTGCCAGCCGGAAATTTGCCAAAAATGACCCCATTTTTGTTAGTATTTGCGGATTTTGGCAAGATAGAATGTTCCCCATCTGAACAGGCAAAACGGGGACTGAAATGCACGTTCCTCGCTCGATAAAGGAAGAGAGTAAAGGAAGCCATCTCGGACGATTGCCCGATGTTCCCAGGGCCGCCGCTGGATCTGGAGACGCTTTCTTTCACATCAACCCAAACTTCTAGCTAGCTAGACCTGTGATTGTATATGTATAGTTTTATTATGTTAATAGATATATTTTTGCAACCCAACCATGACCGCACCATGCTGCCGTCCTCTGCTACGAGGCTCTGGTTCAATTCGGAACAACTTTCGGAGCTGTGCATGGGATAGGTTCACGAACAGCTAGCTAGTTGCTAGGAAGTGAACGAAGCGGCAATCTCGGTTCAAGGGTCGCAAATCCACGTGCTACATGTAGTTACGGTAGGCTAGCTATCACTGGATTGATTGATGGGTACTGTATCGTGCAGGAATGGTTGCGACCACAGAGAGCGTGGGGTGGTTGGTCGTTCCTTTATTGGCAAACTTGGGCAACCAGGCTTTGATTAAACGACCCTGCTAAAGCTAGAGTAAAACAAAAACGTGTTTGATTGGGACCTTCATCCTCGTCGACGGCGAAGCCCAGTCCAACGTTTCATCCGAGTAGTCGCTACCTTGTCGAACTAACTTATAAAATTGCCGAACTAAGGGGTTCTATGGTTGTGCTACAGAAACACCTGAGCCAACAGCGTATTCATGTAGTAATGTCGAAACAAGCAAGAGATGTTGTCACCCCTCATGTTCGATCAACCGATGACGAACACCTTTCCTGAAGCAAATGGCGTGGGGGCGTCAAATCAATGGGTAGCCTGCACAATCCTTCGTTCATTCCCATTCTTCAATGATGTGATCTAGGAAAATTTCCTTGTGCAGAGCAGACATCCAACGATAGGACCTGACGTGCTTCTCTTTGAGATACGTCTTGATCATCTCTATAGATTCAAAGCCTTCGCTGAATAGCATCCGAGCATAGCGATCAGCAGTAGCAAGACTGAGATTGTTGCCAATGACATTCTGTGCAATCCAGTCTCTCATTTGCCCGAGTCGATGGCTCCTGTCTGCATTGGCTTCCACGGGATCGATCGCTTCTTCCTCTCGCTTGATAGGCCTTACAGAAGGATCATCCTCCTCCTCTGACTCTGAATCAGAAGAAAGCACAATGGCACCTTCCTCATCGACTACTTCCTGCTTTACAACAGGCTGGCTTTGTCGCCTTGAAGGCTTTCTGACATTAGGAGCTCCTGCTGCGTGCACTGGGGGAGGACGGGCCCTGCGGGTACGGGATGCTGCTTGTCTGCTCTCCTCTTGCTTCTTCTTCTCTGATGGTGTTTTTGACTGCTTTCTTGGTGCTGTGCGATTGGTGGTTGCGGCTCGTTTCTTTGGAGGTGGCTTGCGTTTCTTTGTAGCCACGGGCTTACCAACTGCTTTCTTCGCCCGAAGTACCAGGACATCTTCTTCATCACTGTCTGGGTCTTCTTGCACAGATTTTTTCCCTTGCTTGTTTGCTGGAGAGGGTTTCGATGCAGCAGTCGATATTTCTTTGTTAATTTCATCGGAACAGGAATCACCCTCGTCGTCACCACCGCCTGTAGCACCATCCAAACAAGCACCTCCTCCAGCCGAAGCCACACCAGGATGGTCTTCATGCCAATCTCCTACCGGATTTCCATCTTCCCAAGGACCTCTCCGAGTGGTTCCATCCTTCAAACGTACTACAGCTTCTTTGTCACATCTCACATCCATCTCATACAACCCCCAATAGCAAAAGGGGATCCCAGTACCAATACCACCTTCCCGTTTAATCGGCGAATTCGGAAAGTGATTGGTTTTCCAAGTATAAGAAGATTTCAACCAGAAGGTTTCACCTCTTCCGTGGCAATGTCCCTCCTTCCATCCACCGATGTATATCAATCCTTTAAATTTTCTTGGCTGGGAATTGTAGTAAACTCCAAATCCATCTTCCAGGGGAAACTCAAAGGACTGTTCGTCCCACTCACCCAAATACATGTCACCATTATCATACAACCATACAGGTTTTCCAGCAGGAGAATTCCTAGAAGTATGTTGTTTGGGTTCCACTCGGCGGCCTTCTTGGCTGGGACACGCCCACCATGGTTCCTTTCCCACGCACCGTTCCTGGGCTTCTTTCAGACTGAGCCAATATCCTCCAAGCCCTTCTTCACCTCGTTGATCATGATATGGCTCCACATCATCTTCTTTGTTATTCTTGCGTCGTCCGCACATGCTGCAAGTCCACCTTCGTCATGCAGCGACGACTCTATTCTACATGTAGAAACCGTGCTGTTGCGAACATGTGCTACCAGCTACCATGTCACCATGTCAAAAGCGACACCAAAAGTCCAAAGAAGCAACCAAAGATCTTCCACGGTCCTCTTCAATGCGTACCGTAGCAAATATAACCCCTTCCCTAATCAGTGGTACTTTCTTCTAGTCACATGCCCTCTTCGTTAAATCCGTAAATGACCCAGCTGTTCCAACGTTCCAACTTCCAAAGACATTGTCGAAAAGAGCACTCCTTGCCCGTTTTTTGCTATTTTGCTGGATCGCCTTCACATCGATCCCTCTCCCATCATCATCAACAAACCAACACTGCATTTGCATGTTATTATAACATAAGATATTCCGGACTGCGTCAAACGAGTCACTGCCAATTTTGACCTCAGGTCAAAATTGGACTCAGATATGACGTAATATTTCGCGGGTCCGCCTTGACTCAGCCATCGAAATATATTGTTATATCTTACTCTCGTAGACTTAGGGTACCTGGTAGAGATATAAGAGACATGCCATCACGCACCCCAAAAGTATCTTCCATCTCTCAGTCAGCGTGGCACCCTTGGCTTTGGGTGTGTTTTGGCTCACGAGTAGCGATTTCATTGGATTGCACCACAAACATAAAAGTCGCTCCACGCTACTAGTCTATTAAAGTCGACAATGGGCACCAGACTGTTTCAAACGCGGCAGCGGCAAGCCGCCGCAGGTCCCCAAAGGATCCGTGCCCCCTCTACTGCTATGATAAGGCATCCTGATGATGTTGCATTGAACAGCAGACTAGAGCAATGTGTTTTAAAGTTAAGTGACAGTACCAGACCAACCGCCACCCAAAAAGCCATTGATCCGAAGGTTGAGGAGTACAATCAATATTGCGACCATGCATTCCCTCACGACCCTCACCGCCACACGCTCAATGCAGAAGCAGTGTATGGCTTCTTCTTTTATCTTGCCTTTCGTGAGCAGAAGAAGAAAGGTGGGACCAAAGTGCAAAGGAATAGTGGTGTAAAATTTGACAAAGATGCCTATGACAAGATGATGGAGCAGTTCCGCGAGCAATCGGCAACAGTAGACATTGCCAACCCAACACCGCAGAAGCCTTGTGGAGTCTCCACCTTCACGCAGTACAAGACAATGGTTCGGCGCCTGTACAAAGAGCAAGTGGCAAAGAGGGTGCTTAACAGACACTGGGACCATATTTGGACCCAAGCATGTGATCAACTCTTCAAACTGGTCAAGACCAGAGCCCCACTGATGCGGAAGGCGAATTATGAAGAGAAGATGTCTTCAGAGTTTGCGCCGTACACCATTGTTGAGCACTACAACGACATTGAAAAATCACTCTGGGATGATGCCGATTCCTCCTCCGGTTCCCGATCGGTCTGCAGAGGTCTTCGTGACCGGTACCTTGCACTTCATCTTACAATGGGAATTCTCAGGAGCGAGTCAATCTTCCGAGCAGAATGGAGTGACTATTTTGGGCTGACGATTCCCAAAAGAGACACCGACATCCATCCAATGTGGTTGATGATGAACGAAATTGCCCTTGGCAAGACAAATCACAGCCGCATCTTGTATGGTCGCGCTGCAAGACATAGAGATGTGATTCTCTGCAGTGTGGGTGCCTGTGCTTTTTACACCATGTGTCGCTTCAACCACACTAACGAATTTGCTGATTTCACAGTAGATGATTGGCTGGACAATGCAAAATGGTTTGACATCAAGGTGCTGGTTGATGTGCAGGCATCAGACTTCTCTGTGGCAATGAACAACGATTCCTACTCTAAGCACATCAAGCAAGTCCTTGGGGATCTCGGTGTCTCCTGCGCAAAGCTGTTGCACATGGGAAGGCAAGTCGGTTCAAAGTTTCTCGACCTTCTTGAGATTGAGAGTGAGGAGATTAGAAGGATGGGGCAATGGAATCCTTCCGTTTTCGACAATGCCTACAGTTCCAAGTTACCGATGGCTCCCATCAGAGCACTAGCCGGTTTCTGGGGGAACAACAAGCTATATCACAACCAAGGACAGTGGTGGAACCACCAGAAGAGTTACTGTGTGCTACCCCAATTGGTAAATGGGTATACGACATTCTGCCCCAAGTGCAAGATGCCTCCGAAGCAGGTCAAAATCTCACTGCCATCAGCACTCTTCTTTTCTTCAAGGAACTGAATCGCGTTTTTTTACAGGATGCGGCAGCCATGGCTGTGGAGCACCCAGAGAGAGCAAACGCTGCTATGTTCAACCTACTACCAGTTTTACAAACAAAAGAATTTAAGGTACCGTCCTACTGTTATCTGTTTCAATCGAATGCACATGTCTCTAACACTCCATTCTACCCCGCAGGACTATAAAGAAACAATGAAACTTAATTTAGACTCGGCTGAGTGTCCTCTTGATGCCAACCTGGAAAAGGTGATTCCTGGGCTCTTTCAGTGGCAGTCAAGCAATGCCGCTTCTGTTGACCGAGTAGAGGAGAAGGTGGATGCTTTGACAAACACCATGAAAGGGCACTTTGTGGAGCTACACGAGCGACAGGTGCAGTTGGGCTCTGACCAGAAGAGAGAACTAGCATCAGCATTTATGGATGCGGCACAAACTTTATTGGCAAAGGCTGCTTTGGACGATGTCGCGGCTTCTTCCAGTCCAGCGAGGGATGGCACTGTGGAGCCTGCTGTAGGCGATACAGCAACTGTGACACAACAATCACCGGAGCAGCTGCCTTCACCGGTTCAACCAAGACAACTGGCGCCTATGGATTTAGAGCCGGCTTTACCCCAAGGCCGAATCACGAAGAAAGGTCAACCACTACCACACCACCTTGCTTTTTACAGGATGACGCAGAAGCACCTGCTGCTCAAGGAGTTAGTGGACGAGTGGCTTGGAGAAGGCAAGTTTGGTAAGAAGGAAGATGGGTCGAAAGAAGAGTACGGTGGAATCCAAGGTCGCGATAAGCTGTTTGGCACTAAATGGCGACCTCACCTCAACAAGAAACACATTTCCAGAACCAAAATGACGTACGATGCTCTGGTGGCTTATGGGGATCGCCATGGTTTGTGTCTTAACGATGTTTGCGATCGACTCCAGGAGACTTATGCAACAACCTGTAAATGCAGTGTCGCCAATTTTGTTGAATGGGCAAAGAAACCAAGCAACGATGGTAGAGAAGCGCCGCTGCTTGCTACTGGAAAATCGCGTGGACGTACCAAAAAGGCTGCAAACAGCGACAACAACAACCGCTAGTAGAATTTAATGGGTATAAGTAGATCTCTTTTTATGCGGACGCAACTCCTCCTCTAGCTGATCAATGCGTAGGGACATCTTTTCCATAGTATCGGTCAATGCTGCGATAGTAGCCAAAAGTTGCTTTTTCGTTGGCTCTTTGTTGCTCTTGTTTCCTTTCTTCGAATCACTCGAGTTGATGGCTCTGATCGACGTCTTCCAAATGCGCTTTACTCCTTCAGAACAGCCTTCAGGAACTACATAGCACATGCAGGTGCCAGCGTAATCCTTGAACTCTGCATAGCCGTATTTCTTGTAGGATCCGGCCACGATCCTGACGCGTTCTCCCTTCTGTTTTGAAGGTTGGCATTGCCAAGTCTAAAAGGTCAACAACTGTGAAAGAAGGAGGTGCCTTGATCAGTGTCGCCTTTCGATGGCAACCGAAGAAGTGTGGCCGAAAGTACTGAAAAGTGACCTTGAGAGCGAACCTCCTGTGCTGCATTGGCGATCCGTGACTAGCGATAAGTAACATCTTCCAGCCAAGACTTCCGCGGAGCCTGTCGGAACAACTAACAGTCACCTTTTGCACCAATGCCGAAAATTCGCGCCTTTCGATTGCCGCCTACTTCCAAGAATCCATGACAGCGACCCCACAAATTTAAATCAAAGGCCTACTCAAAACAAACGGCTAGTGCAACAATGAATGAAGGAACCCAACTCTGGTTGAATGATGGTCGCTACCAACACCAGCCGGTGACATACACAAGGCCTGATTATGCTGATTCGAACTACTGCTATGTGACGCTGTGCGAATCCAGTGAAGTGGTGCATGTTCTCAAGACTGACATCACTGGCCCTGGTTCACACGCAATTCGCCACCAGGCAATGCAGACTAGGAATTGGTATGGAACCACCAATGCCGACGACATTGCTGCCATGGGAGCATGGAGAGCCCCCCTCGAGGATCGATGGAGGTTGAGGTCGGAGCGCCAGCAGGACATAATCGAGATGTACCGAATCAAGGATCGAAAGAGGATGCTCAAGACCATCAAGAATCTCAAGAGGGAATTGCAGGAAGAAAAGGAAGCTCACGAGAGCCTCAAGAGGCAGTGCAGGGATCTCTACAAGGTGATGGTTGAGGAGTCGGAAGATAACTAGCTAGTTAATCAGGACGTACTTAGCACCATTGTTGAATTTACTTTGTTGGGTTGCTGCGATGTTTCTTTAGTTGCAGGAGGGTAGCTAGTGTAGAGTTAACTGTAGCCATACCTTTTACAAAACGTCACACAATCTAGTTAGAATGTGAACCTCAGGAATAGCCAGGAATAGCGGGGATCGAAAAGTGACCTTTCCAGTACCGTTTTGTTGACACTTCAATGATGGTCTGTAAGTAGAAAAAAAAGTTTCAAGTCAAAGCGGCATCTGGAGTCAAAACTTCACTTTGACTCCACCGTAGCTTCACTACCAGTCCTACACCCTCTCAGTCATTTGCCGAGGCATGACTCAGAACTAATATGAACATATTACGCTGACAATGGCGAAACGAACAGAGGAAGTACTCGTACTGTATGCCTCTCAACTTGGCACCAGCAAACGCTTCGCGAGAGCGTTTGTGAAAGAGATGGAAGAGCAACTCACGTCCGAGGCGATCCAGGAGTATACTCATCAGTCCGATGGTTGTTGTATAATAAAAGTGGTTCCAACGCTCATGACTCTGGATGATTTTCTGGAAGAACGACAGGCCGCATGGACTCGCTTGGTGGTCATCTTTGTCAGTTCCTACAATGGCGCGGCTCCCAAAGGCGGTCCAAGATTTCGAGATTTGTGTGACACGTTAAAATCACCGATTGGCATTGACCCTCACATGCTGACGGGCCTGAAATATGCCATTTGTGGATTGGGCAGTTCTTCCTATACTACCTATTTTGAAAATCCAACCGCTGTCAATGATGGATTGACGGCAGCGGGAGCGACGCGGGTCGGCGAATTCGGTGAAGCGGATATGCAAAAACGCGGAGAGTACAATCAACGAAATGTGGTTGCCAGATGGAAAAAGGGCATATGGAAAGAGTTGGCCCAAGTCCTGATAGAAGAACCCCTTCCACCGGAACGACTGCTGGAAATGCAAGCTGCAATCTCTGCCTTGAAATATTGATTTGATTTCCATGCAGTGGCAAGGTGCGAAGTAAAATCAAAATTCATACAATGGTTGACAAAACTGGAAAGTGATTAGAAAGACTTGATGGAATATGTGCAGACGAACGGCAATGACAAGGTATGAAAATCTCTTTTAGCTACCCAGCTCTAGAGACAAACAATTAGATTGCTTCAAATGGTTATTTTGGATGGGAACTCTTCCTTTCCAACGTAGCTAACCCCGCCGAAACACGGTAGATTCACTGCCGACTTGCCCCTCATTGTCTTAGCTAATCTAGCTAGCGCAGTACATGGAGCCAGTTACGACTCCAATTGGCTTTCTACTCAGTTGGAAACTTCAGTCGCAGCGGCAGAAGAACCATCGTCAATATACCGGGCAGACCCCGGTGATCTCTGACCCCGTTTATTGTGGTGGTGGTGGGTTTGGTTGGTTGGTTATCCTTAGGGTTAGAGATTTACTTCAACCTCCTCTTTCTCACGCATTCTCATAATAATCATACGGTAGCAACGGATCCTAATATTTTCCTCACGATGCCCACCTCTAAACTCCCGTAAGCTACCACGCCACTTTCTCAGATGGAAAAATCTAATGACTCACGTTGCACACCTCTAAACTCCCGTAAGCTACCACGCCACTTTCTCAGATGGAAAAATCTAATGACTGGCCTTGCACACCTCTAAACTCTTGTAAGCTACCATGCCTCTTTCTCGGATGGAGAAATCTTACGTCTCACGTTGCACACCTCTAAATCCCGTAAGCTACCACGCCACTTTCTCAGACGGAAAAATCTTACGTCTCACGTTGCACACCTCTAAACTCCCGTAAGCTACCACGCCATTTTCTCAGATGGAAAAATCTAACGTCTCATATTGCACACCTCTAAACTCCCGTAAGCTACCACGCCACTTTCTCAGATGAAAAAATCTAATGACACTACCGGTACCTTCAGCCAAACTTTAACAATATTATTATGCCGGCCCATCTTTTAATTCAGCTCGCCCGGTATATCTATTACACCTCCGGTGTCCTTTATTTGATTTGGCATGTTCGTGAGCTGGCTAAGGCCGCTCTCTACCCAAGCGACTAAAGTAGGGACTAAAGGAGTACTTTAGCACCTTGTTTAGTCGCAGATTTAGTCCGTAACCTTTAGTCAAGGAGGTGTCTACCCTCCACGGACTAAATCTCGAACTATCCAGTTTAGTCGATATTTTAGTCAAAAATTTAAGAAAAACGTTATCTACCACGATCGACTAAACGTTCGACTAACCAACGTTTTCCTTTTGGATTTCTTTCAGCTAGCGAAACTCATCAAAATTTCGCTAGCTAGCCTCTTATTCATTTCGCTAGCTAGCCTCTTGTCTCTTGTTCATTTCGCTAGCAGACTCTTGTTCTTTATTGTTACTGCACTGGTAGACCATGGCCAACACCCAGAAGAAGGCTAGTGAAGAGTACGAGGAGTCCTTTGTTGTCGAGGAAGAAGGGAGAGGACGGCTATCGCTGAAAGCGTGAGAGGAGAACAAGAGGAAGAACTCTGATGATCGATTCGATGAGGACAGTATCGCAACTGTAGACCTTAAACAGCATCTTATTGATAAAATCAGTGAACCATTGAGGAGATCTCCTCGGCAGAAGACCAATGTTACCACCAAGGCTGCCACCGCAAGGAAGAGACCTCGTTCTGGCAAAAGGCGGCAAACGGCGGCAAGGCGGCAAAAGGCTGGTAAAGAGCGGCAAGCGCACAACCTACTTAGAAAGTCAAGAAGACCACAGCTGTCGCTGATGACGAGGGCAAGTACAAGCGCAAGCGTGGTACGAATTTTGATGATTTTGAGGATAAACTATTGTGCCGTGCCTTCATCAGTTGCACCCAGAGCATGAAGGGCACAGGTATGAAGAGAGGAGATTTCTGGAAGAATCGAGTTGCTCCAAAATACAACAAACCCCCCTGCTCTCCCAAGAGGCTGAACCTGATGAAGACGGTGACACTATCTATACAACGCGAGTCGCTGACCAGCTCCGTCGCCGTTGGAATTTGATTCGGGACGCTGCCGAAAATCATGGCTGTTACCGTCGGGCCCATGCCGAGCACCGTACTGGATTAATTCAGAGGAGGACTATATTGATTTTGCCGTGAGCTATACAATGAGGAGAAAAATGAAGCTTTCAATCATCGCAATTTCATTCCCCACTTGACCGATGGCCCGTCTTTGATCCCCATATCCGAGACAGAAGCTGATCGCAGAAGGATGAGTTGAATGCTGAGCCAAGTGGTGTTGACGAAGCAAGCCGAAAGCCAACAATACCCGCGATCCAATGGGTTCTTGCATACCCGACCCACTGGCAAAATACGACAAAATTCAACTTGGCTCTTTCCAACTCGGTGGCTTCGAGCAACAGGAACGCAATCAACATTTGGAGTCCATTGCCTTTTCCAGCAGATGCTCTCCGAGGGAGTAGTCCACCGTGGAACAGAAGTCCAAGATGAAACGGGTGGAGCTTTTGATGAAATTTGGCAAGATGACAGGAGGCCGAAAATTTGTTGAAGAAACAACAGCTGACGAAAAAGCATTCCAGGAGCGGCAAAATCAATTGCGGGATGGGCGACAACAGCAACAGGCGACAAAAAAACAAGCGCCTACTCCTCAACCGTAGTTGAAGAGAGCAAGAAATCTGGCAGCCCTGATTCCTCCATGACAGATCACATGGCTACTACTGCCACTGCCCGGCTGCTACTGCCGCTGTTGCACAATGGAGAAGTAAGTGGAAAAGGAGTGGCAGATGACAATTCCGACTTGTCCTAATGCCGCCACCGATATCGACAGGATGACAAGTGGAACATTGAGCCACCCAAAAAACTAAACCGAGGTTTAATTCAATACTATAGTTTGTGTCCAGTTTTAAATTCTACAGAGCCACATGTAGACGCTCATTCTCTGTGATATCCATCAGCGAATGCCACTGTTGCTACGAACATAGTATCTCGAACACTCTTTGGTTGTTCTTTCCAACCAATTCGGTGGCTCCTCTACTAGTTTTTGGACGGTTTGCTGTCAGCCGGACATCGATGACAATTTCTCGATCAACTTTAGTGACACTTGGATCGTACTTGCCCTCACATCTCCCATCCCCCGATCACAACATACATGTTGTGGAGAATGAGGCAGGTGTTGACCGGTTTCCGATTTTGCGCAATTCCAAATCAGGAATGGACGAGCCATAAATTGGAATTTGCCTGAATCACACCGTATGCCCGCTCGATGTCCTTCCTAGCGCCCCTGCCAAGCGGAATATTGTTTCTCCCAATCCAAAATTGGCTCGGATAAAGTCTTGACAAAACGGGAGTATGTGGTATATACCGTCAACCAAAATAAACATCTGTGAAATTCTTCATCGCCAATGTCAAAAGGGACGACGCCACCAATAGTCTCGAGATCGGTAAGCTTCCGCTGATCTGTTTTCCAGCAGAGGCGAAATGTCGAAAATTGTTATGTCATTGAGTGTTCGGCATGCCGAACGAAGCATGCAGAAGAATAAATTGTAATCTGCACATTGCCTCCAGAACAGGGTAGGGACCTTTTTGCTCTTGGAATGCTCCTTGCCATTCGATTTGGCACTGCTTCCATCGATCGTGCATACAGTCAAGACTTCAAGCATTCCAGGAACACCGTGGGCCGCCAAGTGAAGATTGGAAATATTTCGTAAATCAGTGGCAGTCGGCAAACCAAGATATCGTCTTGATACAAATGAGCAGGATGTCATCAAAGTTATGCGGCAATCCCTTGCGAAGTCTGCGACATTTGGAAATAGTCACGGAATGGTTGAGCGGGAACACCGTATGCAAACATTTCAACGGCATCAATAGAAGTGCGTCCAAACATGATACTTCCGGTCGAAAGCATCAGTGGACCCCTGTAGAACTCATGAACCGAATTCATGACATCTTCTCTCAATCTCTGGTAACGAGGACGGCTGATGGGTAGATATCCTCAAATTCTTGAAATCAAATGTAGGACCGGTCCAAGATAGTCGTCAGAATACACTGGAAAGCTTGGCATGGTTGTATTGCTTCGAGGTTTCCTTGGCAAAAACGGTGGTCAACCATGGGCTTGTTGTGTGCCATCGTAATCATCGTGGCCAACATTACAGCGTATCTGCCATTCCCATGACGAGTCCAAGGCCTCCCTGGAAGAGTGGAATCCGATGAGGACGACATAATAATAATAACGGCTAGCTACCACAGAGGTTCCCACCACAGAGGTGCAAAGAGCTACCGGTAGAGTGACTATAAAGACAGTGACAAACGTTGAGTTACAGCTTGGCTTGTTGGGCAAGTAGATGCCTCTGTTGTTGAGGCTGTGCAATGAGGCTGATTGAAGATTTTTTTAAAGAGTTCTTAAAAAGCTTTAGTCGTTATGTTCGCTCACCGACTAACCAGCCTCCGTTAGTCGGTGAGCGAACATAATGACTAAAGCCTTTAGTCCGTGGGACGTTTAGTCGCTTGGGTAGACACCACCCTCAGAGACTAAACTATCGACTAAACTACGAAATATGGCTTAGTCGCTACTTTAGTCGCTTGGGTAGAGAGCGGCCTAATAGCCTTAACCTTTTCCCAGATTCGGAAGCCGGGTGCTTCCAGCTTTCTCACTTTCCAAGTTTTCACAGGACGTCGCTTTCGAAAAGCGCCGTGATAAAAGTTTGCCAGATGTTGTCTCTATAACATTGATGGCAACTCTACTAGCTAGAAGCAGCCATTTGAGGAACGACAGCATAACACGGGAATCCTTGATTTTGTTCTGTGAACGTTTGATCGATAGAAGAGATGGTTAAGGAGAATGGCGACCTTGAAGAGGACGATGTAATGGTGTGCTGTGCTCTCTGCTGCATCAATTGCGGACTGTACACCGAGTGGGACTGGTGAGTGTTTTCTGACCGATTTGCGACTTGTGTGCCTACATCGCCAATGTCTTTCTCACAACGACGACGTCTCATTGAACCGTTGTGGATCTCAACAGCATGGGAATCTCGGCAAAGATTGGGTTGCTTTGCATGCATTGCAAATGTTGCTGCAAGTGTAGAACCACTTGTCTACCGTGCTATTGCTGCGGCCCGGTGAGTCCTAGTAAAAAAAAAAACAGATGCATCTGAAAGAGCCAAAGGAAAGTGAAGATCCATCACTGACATCATAAGCTGTGGTTGGGAATTCCCTGCTTCCTTCGAAATCCAGGTTTGCCAACGGAGTGGGTGCGCTCTCCTGAATCTCCAGCTGCACGCTTGCTGTGTGGTTTTGACAGGAGCTTTTCCTTGTAACCAAGATGTACCCTTGCTCCTGAACATCTTAGGCTGGAATATCTATCCAAGATGTGGCTGCTACGAGACTATCGGGTACATTCGAGGCCACGAGGATGAAGGATACATTGAAGGAGAACAGATGGAACGATGACATGAAAAGCAGAGAATACCATAGTAAAATTCATCAGCTCCAATGGACGAAGCAGCAGCCAAAGGATAAAGACTAGGCCGAGCGTACGAGGAGCTGCCACGAGCGATGAACCAAGCCATGGAGGTTGTCTCCTGCGAAAGTCAGCAAGGTTGTTTCTTGGGTATCGAGGAGCTGCTCGGGAGAGGAATCTTGGACACATTGAGTGACTTGGCTGCTGGCAACCGGCAGCTGCATGTAGCTACCGGTACTCAGGTCGTAGATTCTGAGTAGACTAGAAGCCATGCTCCAGGCAACATTTGCATTGCATGAACAATGCAGAAATAAATACTTACCCAGCTAGTGAAGACCGTAGCCACCAAATTAATTTTAGAACGCTTCATACCCCACCCACGCTACAAATCAACTTGGCTGGACATTGCCTCGAGTTTGCAGTTCTTTGCTCTGCTTGCAAACACTGCCAGAAAGTCACAGAAGAAGAACGGTGATACGATTTAGCAACGGTCGCCTTTTGCCTTGCACCAACCAGTCTCAAAAAAGGCTCGTTAGCAGTTGCGAAGAACGAACCTCGGCCAGCTGTAGCTGTTCGACCTCAATACGAAGCTTCAAACCCCCTTGAAGCAAGGCAGCCACCACGTCAATCCTCTACGATTAGTAAAGCAGCTAGCCAGCTACTCTAGTAGCATCCTCGACCTGGGCATCCTGATCCTGCTCAATCCCAATAATATCTGTGCTCTCTCCTGTTCGGTTCGCAAACAAAGGGCATCCACCAGTTGCAGCGATTACTGCGGAGCATGAGCCCCCCTTGCTCCTTGGGATTCTCCAATGTGACTGTTACCAACCAGTCAGGATCCCATCTAATAGTAGCTTTCTCACATTATTCCATGCCTCGGAAGCATCCACTCAATTCCTCTACTAGGGACACTGGCTACCAGTACCGCAATCTAGCTATTTAATAGCTCCATGAGCTCATGCAAGGCAAGACAGAGTGGATGGATACTTGGATAGCGTGCTTACATCATGTACTTTTTGCTTTTGTACGTTACAGCTTCTTGAGTACTGTAGCAAGGATCCGTGGAGAAAGCCAAGAACGGTACTCGAGTACGTACCGTGCAGTGTACTACCACTGGCACCGGTACCGTAATGAGCCAGAGTGCTGTACTTGTAGCTGTACTGCGCAGAAACGAATTGGTAGTCTCTGTAAAAATACTCCGAGTGACTTCAGAAGGCATCAGTCTCAGGCATAGACAGCCAGATGGCTTATTAGTATTGGCTTATCAGTACTGTCTGCATGTAGGCATTAGCAGCGGAGGCATCAAAGAAGGTTGGAGAACCGAACACGCTTCTTCGTTTTCTTCGCTCAGAGCTTAGAGTTGTGTTGTACCGTACAACTGTTTTGGTGATTAGCAAAGTAACAGCAGATTCTGTGGTGGCAAGTGGTAAGTAGATACTAAGATACTGGTGGTAGAGCTTGGTATCAAACGACGGGAGTAATAATCGAGGAGATGCCTTCTTCGGTCTTCGCAGCTGTCTTTACACTTCTTTGAGATGACTTCTGTTCTTCGTAACCAGAATCAATCAGAGGCGACTGGAAAACAATGGGGCCACTGAAGACAGCTTTAGATGGGTAATAAAGGTAAATATAGGGTTAAAAGTAGTTTCTACCCTGAGTATTTGTATTCAAAATTGGTTTACCACATCTACCTGAAGGCTAAAGTTCTCTGGTAACAGCTTTGGTAACTCACACTTACTTCATTTATGAAGGGACCAGAGAACAACAATCCACCAGAACGGTTCCTGCAACACATCTTTTAGCCTTTTGAGATTCCTGCTAAAGCTCACATGGCTTCTTCGAGAGCTTCAACTCAAAGAACATCCTTTATGTCTATCCTGTTCTTTAGGGGACCACGTCGAAGGAGTGGTTGAACCAACGTGGTAGAAAAACACCTCGACCGCGAAAGCCAGAGCGAGAGTCCATCCAAAGATCTTCATCCTCTTCAGCTCTCATTTTTCAGCTCAAATCCAAACTTAAACTCCGCTTCGACTTCATACTCCCATCACATCCTCGAGTCCAAGGAAATACAATGACATCTCCATCAGCCTCGCCTACCCTCACATCCATTGCCACAAGCATGCCTCAGACATACATGATGACACTCAAGCCTGGATGCCGCGGCGATCCTCGCATGAACCGTGCTGTGGCAGCCAAGCTGAAGGATCCCAGCTTGTCTCTCTATGATGCACTCCACCTTGGTGGATTCACATACCCACGCAATGTCGATGCTGCTACCATTGACAACGACCGTGTCACATTGGGGCAGCGTAAGAACCAACTGAACAGGCGCCTACGTTTGGCCAAGCAGAGTCTTCAAAAGGCCAACAAGGACAACAAGGACAGTAAGGACAGCCCGGCAAACAAGGGCAAGTCCGAGACTGCCAAGAAGCCCCGTGCTACCCTCGGCGCAGGCTCTCCCCTCGCAGTTGCGGGCAGCTACTTGCGTCAACGCGGTCGCAAGAGTGGGGCCAAGACAACGGCAGCCAAACGATCCGCACCTGCGGCAACAAAGACGCAGGTGATGACACCCCGCCCCGCCAAGAAGCAATGCTTGCCTGTGGTCGCGTCCAACGCCACTACCGTATCCGTTTCCTCTGCCAAGAATGCCGAAGCTCTGAAGGACGCTGCTGACTTTATCAACGCGGACCTCTTCCAAAGCTTGGACATGACGACGGAGTCAACCAACCTCTTTAATGCTCTCAGCCAGAACTTGATGGCTGAGCAACAACCGCGTGCCACTGTCACCCCGGTTGTCGACGATCTTTCCTGGGCTACCATCCCTGGAAAGAACGCTGCTCCTTTGGCCACTACTACGCAGCCCGTCGAGGAGTCGTGGTGGCCTATGCTGAACAACGGCATCCCCACGTCTATCTCAACTACCACTGCCCCTGCACCTGCCGGAGGGCTTGTTGACGAACAAGTAAACTTGGTCCTTAATGATCACATCTTTGGAGGGGCTGCACTACAGGACATGACCAACGGCACTGCCGCCGTCAATGTGAGGTGCGTGAGCACCAACAGCTTTGGCGGATGCGCACCAGACTCCTCGACCGCGCCCACTAGCATTGCAGAGCCAAATGTTGTGTTCATGCCACAGCAGCAGCAGCAGCAGCAACCACAGCAGCAGTTGCAACAAGTGCAACAGCAGCCTCAACTAGTGCAGCAAGCCATGGCCGGACCGACTGACGCGGCAGACCCCAAGGAAGAGTTGGGACTTCGCATCTTCCAGGCCAACCTTCAAGGTCTCTACCAGCAGAGCATGCTCGCCGCTGGTTTCACAGGCCACGAAGCTAGCCATTCTTCCCAATCCTTCCACCGTTTCGCTTTCCAAGCCTGGAAGAGCGAGTGTGAACGCCTCCAAGTGTTGTTGAAAGACAACTCCGTGCAGCCCCACCCTACAGGTGTCTAGATACTAGGCTAGCTAGCTATCTAGCTACTTGGTATCGGCTATTGGGTTTGGTTCCGAGACTTGTACAAACAGTACATATTATCTACATATTGCACTTCTCCCCAGAAACAAAGATCACCATGCGTGGCTACGAACAGCTAGGCAGCGACCGTGTACACAGCACAAACTACATGTACAAAATCCTTCATGAATTGAGGTTCCCTTCCTCCATTGGCTGCAGACAACGAGCCAGAGACTGTTTACAAATCTGTACAGCACAAAACTTCTATATTATCTCCATATTATTTCACCTGATTACCACCAGCACCCACTAAATTGCATAAATCCCCCGTACCACTGCATTCATTTCTTGCTTTCTTGAGGGCTCTGGTTACTACTTTAGCTAGCTAGACACCATTCCCTGCCTTGTTTCGTGGCAGGGATCTGCGTTGGCGCCGCAACACTTCCGATCTGCGTGTTCTGAAGACCACGCTCCGCAGAACAGTGCAGAATACCTGTTCTCAGAGAACTCTTCTCTCGAAAGAAAACAGCGAAGCGAAGGTGCAATGGAGAACGATGGAAGGTTGAAGGATCGTCCCGCAGAACCATGGAGAATGCAAAGAACGGAACAGTCTCCATGAACGAACCCGAAGAACCGAAGTCACAACCTCAAAGAATCACAGTCACAGCTTACACAAGTTCTTCTTTGTGACTCTGATGATTCACAGCAAGACGACGAACACGCGAGGCGGCACTTCACTGGCCACCACAAAACCTGAGTTCATTATCTACCCATACACACATGACCAGGGAGCCGATGCCAGAGTGACCTGAGAATCGCAGCCGAACGCCAACGTCACCACAAGTCCAATAACCGAACCAACGAATGATCATCGAACCAACCAATCCAACACGAGGACCAGATTTTCTTCTGAGTTGAATGGAAATACTTGCTGCCTGGAAGGTAGGTAGCAGATAGCAGTTGACGGCCCAATAAAGGAATGATGCGTAGAACTATTCCAAGCTTGACAACCAACAGCTCGGCTGATCCTGGGACTTTTGCGTCCTTGGAAGCACCCTTCTTCTCTTGCTTTATCCAGCTTTCTGCCTTGTGATCGAAGTGCCATACAGCACCGGGCTTGTTCTCTCAATAGTGACACTTGTTCTCAGAATACAACAATATGAGCTTGCACCCTGCCGCAGCTCCTCTGGCAAACCTCATCTCATCTCATCTCATCTCATCTCATCCATCCATCCATCCCCTGCCGATGGGTCATGCGACGTGGCTGCTTGCTTCTGCTTTCCCTTGTTTCCATCGATCCTGCAAGTTTAAAGCTGGATAGAGACAGCATGACGGATTGTGTCGCAACCCACTTCAGCCTTCCGAGTTTCTGAATTGCTTGCCAACACCTCCTGTATTCTCTGTGCTTTTATTTTCGCATCTCTGGTGTCTTGCTTTCAATTCACACCGGGTGGGGGAGATGACCATGGTCGAATCGATCCAAACCGTGTCGGTATTTGGTGGTGGTGAGAGACAACGATCACTCAGCGGTTGCCCAGCATCGAAAGACCTCCCATCAAGGAATTGATAGGTCAAACCGAACCTTGATGGTTTGATGTCTGATATAAAAATTTAATGAGGGCATGAAGGAGAGATGATGCGAAGCCCTCAAAGCACATTATTACTGCAACTACAGCTCAACTACCACGAATACCGTAGGTAAACCAGCATCGTAAAGAGTTGAGCCAGTTTCTTTTTTGGTCGTATGTCCTCTAAGCAATTTATTGAAGGAACGTGGAGAGAACACGAAAGCGGTACCAATGACGATTAAAACTTCGCTTCGACTCTAAGTGGAATCACAAGATAGGGTTAGGATTGGTTCTTTCGGTACTAGTCGTAAAGAACCCTCTAAGCAAACTTGTTGAAGGAACTTAGAAAGAACATGAAAGCGGTACTAACGACGAGTAAGTCGGGATTAGAAATATTTAACTTAGCCTTAGCTCTAAATTTCACCTATCCCCAGGTTTTCGGGCCTGGGATGGTACCCGCACTTCATGCTCCAACTTCCACTCACTCATCAAAAGACACCTTGAGGTGGATCATACCATTGGCTGTGAACATGTTTCGGTCAACAACTTCATTGACATCCATGGGTCGATTTGACAGGCCCAATTTATCCAGGTGAATGGTGCAGTTTCCCACCTTGTCATCACGAGAACCAAAGTCTGAATCCATTATCCGCACCTTCAGAACCAAGTTCTTGAGCTCGTCAATATTGTTCCAGGTGAACGATTCACCATATACAGGATTACAGTCATTGGATTTGGTAGATGATTTTTGGTAGCCATAGTCTCGATCTCCAACCCAGTTATCTTGTTTGAGGTCCAAAATAACATAGGGATCAGTTTTGCCAATTACGTCAGTGTCAGCAAGGTTTGTGGCTTTGTCAAGGAAAACGGTAAGAACGCCCATTGTATTAATTAGTTTTGTTGTTGTCGAAGTGCTTGTTGGTTGGTTTGTTGGTTGGTTTTGTGAGTTTGTTTTGTGTGTTAGTTGGAAGGGAGGAGCCAAAACACAACAGACCAATTCCGAGCACGACTCCTGTCCCGTTTTGATTCGAGTTTCATCTACGATTCGATTGAATCATTCAACCATTCGTGCGGGAACAGCTGCCGGAACCCAAACGGAGGACTTAGACTATTGAACCCCACCGCAAAAGACAGGTGATGATGAATGTGCCTTCAAGGAAAGCAAACCGTGTCGTGTGATATAGCTATAGAGAGTTATATCAAAGCTTACTTAGCGTGGCCATCGATTATACCTTACGGTATTGGTATAGTTGCCATTGGACCAACCCTAAAGGCATTGAGACGTGGCCGTCTCTTCAAACGCCGCACTCAGCTGGTTCTTCAGATCCTCCAATTTGGGTGGGAGGAGCTCGGCTTTTTCAAGAGCGCCCCAATCTGTGTAACATTCAATTGCCTTCTCCAGTCTGAACCGGGCATCTTCCCTGTCCCCGTCGTTGAGCTTGGAGGAGCTGAGCAAATAGTCCGCAAGGCGCTCATTGGCCAACGCCAAATCTTGAACGAAGCCTCCCCGCAACATCCATAGCTTCACTGTACTTCCTGAGTGCTTGCTTTCTCTGTTTGCTTAACGCTGCGTGCTCTGCGTCTAGCAGCAGCACGAGATGTGTCACATTTGGGTTACCATTTCTGGCAATTGCTCTCATGGTCGACCTCGCGGCGACTGCGTGCTTTCGGCAGAACCTCCGTTTACGTTTGTGCTTCCGTGCGGCATCATAGAGGGACACTGATCGACAAAAGCAATCTACACTTCCAACAGGACCTCCAGGTGATTTCTTGAGATAGATGTCTCCCTTCTTGATGGCTAACTCTGCCCCAGCATCGTGCGCACCAAAGTAGCAAAACACGAGAGATTTGATTGCTTGGAAGTGGTCCATGCTGAATCCAACTGTCTCTTCCTCTTGAGACAAAAACTCCCGTTCGTCCATGGCTTCTCCCTGCAGCTCAGTTGTTCTCTTTTGAGAGCGCCCCATCAAGTTCAGAATAGCTTGCCACGTAATGAGCGTTGTCTCGACATTGTGTGTTGCTGTAAAGTTTTCATTTGGAGGCCGTGGGCTCGACAATCCTCCTCGACCTTCCGAAGGGGCTTGCCAGATAAAAATGCATGATGGATGACGTGCCACAAACACAACACTGCATTCATCACGTCGCCCGCCATCATCCTGACTTGTATCCTTTGAGCAAAGGTTGAATAGTGCTCTTATACGGCGTTGTCCATGCACGGGCCATGAAGCATCTCGATTCACAGATTTTTGATTCCACCCTCTCAGCATACTCAGGTCTCCCCATTGCACAGCAAGTTCATGACTCGCCAGGAAACCCACATTCCCAAAAGCAGCTGGCGAGCGCTCCGAAATACCGTACTTGATAGTCCAGTCCACCATCCGCCCCAAGAACAGGCGAAAGACAAAACTTTGTCCCGTAACAGAAGTCAAATGCTGCAGCCTTGTCCATGATTCTCATGCATTCCAACTTTGCCGGATCCGTCATGAGCAGTAATTGAAGTATGTCTTCCTTGGCGGGTGCATTGCGCTTGGATGTTACGCTGAGGAAAGAGGATATTGCTTTGAACGTTCGAAGTGTATTGTTGGATGGAAACTTGCACCCCAACTTGTTCAGTACATTGAATGCTAATTGGACAGCCTAAGCAAGGCGACCGCTGATACCCATCGGTTGGAGCATAACATTCTTCACTTGTACCTTGTCCAAGATGGTGGCCTTGTCTTGTTTCAAGACCGCATTGCAGTATTTTGCCGCCTGTTCCAACCGTCCAATTGCCAGTTCCGCATTTCCGCTTGTGCTCCAACGGAAAAAGGATCGAGCAACACTTGGAAGGACTCTTCCGGCCACTGGACCGGCATAATAGATTGATGGTTGATTGTCTCAATTCCTTTCGCGGCATACGATGCCGCGCTCTCAAACGCGGACAAATGCTTATGCTCCCTGAGACCATGGCGGCTTTGATTTCTTCTTCGAAGGACAGGGTACTTCACCTATTGGCAAATGAAGTACTCGTTGTGCTGGTGTTGGACTCTGTGCGACATGCTTCAATGGAGCGACAGCTTTGGAATATTGTTGTTTCATTCGTCCCGTAGGTTGCCACGATCATGAGTGAATTGGGGTTTTCTCCATCCTGGAGTGGACCTTGCATGAAGTCCAGGGTTGCCTGGTCGGCCCAATGCACGTCATCCAGCACCAAGACAAGGATCCCACCGTCAAAGCAGGACGACGTGCATTGGAGGAATCGGCAAAGTGCGTGGCGAAATTGGTTTTTTGCCTGTTCGACCGCGTGTGTTTTTTCTTCGCCGTCTGGGTGATTATCATCTTGACCCACTCGGGAATCATACTGTCAATAGATGCAGTAACTCATTCCCCATTTCTTGCATGATCTTGAAGCGAATATCACTCAAGTCGGGGCGCTGCAACAGCTGGGAGCAAAACTCGTGATATGCCGAAGTGATGCCACTGTAAGGATCTTCTTGCACACACTTTCCCGTGATGAATGCCCCCTTGGCTCGTTTTCGTACGCGATCTGCCAAGCAACTGGCCAGGGCGGACTTTCCAGTCCAATAGACACCAGTTCTCGTCGTCTCTCGCCTGCCGTTTTGCATCGTTCCAGCGTGTCTAGCAAAACCTTGACTTCCTGATCTCTCCCGTGCAACACAAGGAGTCAAAACGTAGTTTATTCATGGTCAAGCCTGCCTTCATTACGGCACTGGACCGACGATTTAGTTTGTTCGAGTTTTCAATGCTCCCTGAAACCATGGCGGCTTTGATTTCTTCTTCCAGCCAGCGACAGGGTACTTCGCCGTTTGTCAAACGAAGTACTGCTGTTGGACTCTGCACGATGAAGCCTACTAGATTTGCGTTCTGAAGCCTACTGGATCTTCTTTCTTGACGGCGCTTTCGCAGTTCGAGTTGATCGGGATCACCCAAACTGGGTTCCGGTCTTTTTTGACCAGGAGCGACACGAAAATTGTGCGATTCTTTCATCGGATGCATCGGGATGCCCCAAGGTTAATTGAGAGACCAAAGTCTGGTCATCTTTCACAACCAATTCAGTTGGCACTCCTGAACTCTGTCTACTGGTTATACTCTCAGTGACAGCCGTAGAAGACGTGGTTTCTTTCAACAAATAATCGTCTTCCATGTTGTGAAGCAATAGCGAGATTATTACAGCGGTTTTCCATTGCATATCAGGAAGGCTGAAGACTGCTGAATGGAAGAATTGCGGGGATGAGGAGGAGACACCTTCCACTCTTCTACTCTTTTTGCTCGACTGTCACCATGCTAGCTAGCTGGAGCCAGGTGCAATGGGAGGGGAGATCGAACAGATCGATGTCGTGCGTAACGGTAGCGGGAGTGGATCAAGGGAATACCGGTACATGCAGCTTGTGGGTGATAACGCCACTGATAACCTCCACGCTACGTGTAAAAGAAAACCTTTGACGAGCAACGTGGCCTTCCAGCTGCCTTCCGGCATTCTTGTGATGGCAAAATTGACTTCGAAGCTTCGAAGGGAACAAGGAGGAGAAGCGGAGACCCGTTTTCACTTTTTTCTCACTTTTACAGGGTAAGTAAAAGAGTACCGTTCAACGCAGCAGAGCTATTAGAACACTACGATGTATCCACCGGCTAGCCCCAAGCCCAATAGGGCAACCAAGGCCACAGGTTCCGCACCAGGACCATTTTCGCCGTTGTGAACACAACCGCCACAACCGCAAACCGCAAAGCACATAGCTAGCTATCCATAGCTAGTAGAGAAGACTGGCACATCTAAGCTCGATCCGGACCAAGCTGCGATTGGACAGGCATAAACTTTTAACTTAACCACATACGGATTCCATTACTGAGCAACCCAGCTGGTCTTGTCCAAGCTAAATTTGGAACATTCTAACATCAGGGTAGATAGATTTTCTTGATAAACACTATAGTACGAAATCCAATGGCTAAATAGCATCACATGTGGGCCAGTTCGTTTTACTATTGTACCATTCAATCAACCGAATTTCAAGGCGACAATGATGGCTCCATCTGATCAAAGAAGAAATCTTGACTTGACGGACTCCACGACTGGAGCGAGGACAGCATCATTGAAATGTTTGCTGCTTTTGTACTCGGCAAGAACTTGAACTTCAACGTCCTTTCCTTCAATTTTTGTTTGTCTCGACTTTCGGCTTGGATTTGTACATGTAGATTGGAGTCCAATGAATCGTTGTCATCGTGCTTGGGAAGCATGATTCCGACGTCATAGCTGATCCGCCCACATTTGGAATATTCGAAGAAAGGTGGCCTTGGGAAGGGCAACCTTATAGATGCGCTGACCACCAAGTACCAGTACCAGACACATACATGTCCGCCTTCATCAAACTTGGGCACCAACTCTAGGGCTTGCCTCACGGATCCCACTGCCACCAATCGAGGATTGATTGTGTGCTCTCATTACCCAGCACAGTCGGATGTCATTGCTTAGCCCAGTCGGCAGAGGCTTTGGGGTTCCATCTGGGTTTGAGCAACATAGTTTGTGCCGCCACCTACCTGTTCGTACGGTACCGGTAACCCGCGAACTCTTCATACACGCCGCGACGACCGCATTGTGAACGTACACGTAGCGGGATAAGAGGAGTCGCGCACCAAGATCTAGCCACAGTAGCTGCACTCCTCCCCCCAAGTCTCACGCTCGAGTGGCTGAGTCTACCAGCCGCTACCGCACGGCCTGGTTGCCCAGGAATTGACTAGTAGCTATTATTGCTCCCTTGGCAACCCTCAAAATTTTTGCTGGATCTCAATCATGTGCGGGACTGTCACTCCTGAAGCTGGGAGTGCCAACGCCATTGAGATAGTAGGACAGCTGTAGGACACGTTGGGTGTCGCCGTGGTAGCAAGTCTTGGTCTCAGCGTCTCAGTTGGTCTTGGCTGGTTGGGCCAGTTCAACAGACAAATTTCAGCCGACTGGATGCTGATGGTGTGTACCAACAGTCGTGCCTTTTGGAGACGACAGTGACGTGAGCTCCACAAGGCCTTTTCGTGCTGTGTGGTTTGCTTGCTGTCGTGGTTGCGAACTCGATACCTACAGTGTCCGACCTGGGAGATGGGCAAATCTTGCTATACCAGGTAGGGCTGTAGTGTAGGGTACTCAACAGGAGTGACGCAGAATGTCAGAAAAAGGAGAAAATATACATTTTAGTGGGAAGCAAGATTCAATTGGATTAGATTGGATTGGATTCCAAATAGTACTGTTATTTGATTCCACTTTTAGGTCAAGTGGAGCTACTAGACTATAGCAAGATCATGTCAATATGGGTCTATAGAGGTTGTAAACCTCCCCTCCAGACTAGGATCCAGGCAAAGGCAATGGCCCTGGTACTGGTTATACCAGAGAGGCCTGCTGATGTATCAAGACAGACCTATTCATCAATTTACCGGGGGGAGGGAAGGAAAAGGAAAATTGGTTCGGGCGGCTGCAACTCTGGTTCAAAAAAGTGAACCTGATTTGTAGCCGCCCGATATAGTAGTCCTTCTAGCTAGATCATCAACACCACATAGGACACCACCTGTGCACCCGACACTCGGTCCACCACCTCATCCTTGGATGAGTTGCTCTCCCGGATTACTGTCCGTCAGTCTCCTTATGTGTCGCTCCCTGTTAACTCATATCTCCGTTCTGTAGAATCTCTTCATTTCCTGTCTGGGAAGGTGGGGATTCCACTTTTAGGTCAAGGGAGCTACTGCCAGACCAGCCGGGCAGGAACAGCTGGAGAGTCAACGTAGATGACGCCACGGTGGCCCGACGGACGGGAACGGGCACTTCTGGGGAGGAGACTTCACGCCCACCACCACGGGCTCCTCGTCTTCGTCCGACGCTTCTTCCTCGAAGTCCTCGTCGGACCCATCAATCATCCTCCTCCTCTTCTTCATCATCGGACTCCCAACAGGGATGGAACCCGGGGCGGCAAGTGGCGGCGGTTGTCATCATCGTCGGCGTCTTCCTCTCCATATCCTCAAGGTTGGAGCTATCAGAGACGGCCGTGGAATTGTTGCCCGAAGGGGCGGCGGAAGCTTCAGGAGCAGCATCTTCGGTAGGAGGCTGCGCAACGTTCATGGCAGCACGTTCTTCAGGGGGCAAACTTTCAAGGAAGGCGTTGCCAACAACTTCAGCTAGGAAACCAGTGGGACTTTCGAGTAGCAACTGCACTTTGGGCTGCTTCGACATTTTTTGTGAGCACCACAACAACTACTGCTTGCACACACCGTGAAGACTACCGTTGCCAACCTGCTCTACGCCATCAACTCCATCATCTCCACTCAACGAAAGTGTTTCGCTACGAGGACGACATCACTGGGAGAGGGTTTCGATGGGACCATTTGTGTCAACAGCAGAAAAGGTACCACTCGATACGGCAAGCGATGGAAGTATCGATCCACTACTCATCACGCTGTCCCACCGAGAGTTCGCGTTGGGACACATCGAAAGAACTCTCGGCTGCCCGCTCACATCGGCGACAAATTATTTATGGCGGATTTCAGCGAAGAAGCCACCGTTGACACGGCACGACGGGCATCCCAGTTATTTAAAGAACACCACTCCGCGCGTCAACCGCGCTGGACGGGTGGCCCCAGACCATTCAATCCTACGGTCACACCAAGTGCCGGTCCTCACTTTACTAAAAACGGACCAATACAACTGCAATCGATCTCCACAACACCAACACCTAGTCCACCATGAGCGACTCAGAGACATGGTACGATACCTGTGACGACTTGGAACTACTCACCGAACAGGTCCAAGACATCTCAGACTCGGTACACCTCGTGCAAGACGACCTGGCGTTCCTCACGGCACGAGTGGCCAAGTTAGAGCTGGAAGCCAAACTGCGGGCGGCAACACCCACTCCAACACCATCCGCAGCACCAACACCGGCTCAGCCCGCAAGAACCGTGCCTTCGTCAAACCATACCGCGAGTGGAAGAAGGGTGACCGCATCATCATCTCCCGCAACGACAAGTACAACGGACGGAAGGGTACCATCCAAGGAGCCCGCCCTGGCAGATGGCCGTTCTGGGACATCAAGCTGGACCCCAAGGTGCCTGGCGGGTATCAAATCGACGTATACAAGACCGACACCGGCTTCCGCTTGATGAAAGCAGGTAACTCTCAGCCGGGTCGGGACATAAAAAACGCAGCAACAACAACAACAGCAGCAACAACAGCAACACGCAAGCTCGCCACCTCCCTGGCAGTCGGCGGCGTATTGGCCGGCTTGGCGGCCGACACGGGGGATTATATCTATGGTCAGTCATGAGGGTCTGGCTCCGACGAGGGTAAATTGGATGGAAGTAGGTCTGTCTGTGATACATGCAGCAGGCCTCTCTGGTATAACCAGGCCATTGCCTTTGCCTGGATCCTAGTCTGGAGGGGAGGTTTACAACCTCTATAGACCCATATTGACATGATCTTGCTATAGTCT